>CAUYON010029524.1:0-14466 GCA_963573935.1 Arctocebus calabarensis | reverse complement strand
GTAAAGTAGATGAAAAAGCTGATAGAACAGAATAAGTTTGCAGAATTTCTGCCCTGTGGAAGAGACGCTGGGCTGCTAATAGTCCTGACTCAGTCTGTGAGCTTCAGCCCTTTGTCTCAGCTGTCATCCCCTGAGGGCCAGGTGTGGCCAAAATATAGCAAAGCTTTCTCTGTGCTGGGCTTGGTGCCTCAGGGGACCGCCTGTCCTCTTCGGCCAGCCACCTTTAGGCTTACTCTCCTCTCACTGCTCCCAAGCCAGGAGAACAGCACAGACCAGTGGCAGCCCATGCCCTGTCCACACCCCTCGAGAAAGTGTCCAAGACTCTGGACTCTGTGGGGGACAGACCTCTAGACATCAGAGTGAGAGTGGAGGGGAGTGCTGGGAGTTCCAACTTGCAAGTAGAGAATATTTACATTTTTATACAGCTTTATGCCTGGCAGGAGAGTGCCACAACACCCTAGTAGGGGAAGGAGGACCAGTTTTTAGAAGGTCTATCCCGTAGGGTAGAGGACATCTGAACTCTGCTCATTTGTTTGTAAGGAGGTATGGAGTATACTGCGAACTGTTCTCTTGGGGGAGGGGACTCCCGTCTGCTTGGTGATGTGCTCTGTACCTTTTATTTGTATCCTTGGGGCTGCAGGTCGCTCCAGCAGGGTTGATATGTGTTCCTCGACCTTGTCTCTTGGCTCAGCTCCAAACTGTTGGCTTTCTCACTAAATTTCTGTCCTTTAACTCTCCTTCTGGACAGGAGCGTCTGCAGAATGCTGGCTACAGACCACCATCTTGGCTCCTCCCCCAAATATTGATATTGTGATTGCCCAAAGTGATTTATAGATTTAATGCAATTCCCATCAAAATACTAGCATTATTTTTCACAGTTATAGAAAAAATAATACTAAACTTCATATAGAACCAAAAAGAACCCAAATAACCAAAGAAATCTTAAGAAGAAGAACAAATTGGGAGGCATTATCTCACATGACTTCAAGTTGTACTACAAGTGTATGTATTTAAATTTCCAATTGTGTCTGTTTTCTACGTTTGGAGAACACTCAGGGATCTAAAAATTGAGTTGCTGTTGGATCTTGCAATTCCTCTACTAGGAGTAAATCCAAAAGACCAAAGATCACTTTGCAAAAAAGATATTTGCACTAGATTATTCATTGCAACTCAATTTGTAATAGCCAAGTCATGGAAGAAGCCCAAGTGCTCATTGATCCATGAATGGATTAATAAATTGTGGTATATGTATAGCAGGGAATACTATGTAGCCTTTAAAAAAGATGGAGCCTTTACTTTTTTATGTTTACATGGAGGGACCTGGAACATACTCTCCTGGGTAAAGTACCTCAAGAATGGAGGAAAAAGTATCCAATGTACTCAGTACTTGTATGAAACCTACTTATATTTACTCACACTTTGATATAAAAGACAGAACACAACTATAGTCCAGGATGAAGGAGAGAAACACAATGGGAAGGAGGGGAGAGGGGAGCCTTGATGAAGGGTAAAAGGTGGGGCCACGCCTATGGATCATATTGCAAGTCAAATCTGTCAAGTGTACAACATAAATGTCTTTTTATGTTAAATTGTCTTAATACCACAATCAAGTAAATGAGGTGAAATCTATGCCGATTGCTTTGATGTGACCACATCAGATTGTATATAAAAAAATTAACACATTGTACCCCATATATGCATAAATGTATTCATGATCTATGTGTATTTGACTCAATAAAAAAAAAACTATGTGTGAATTTAAGACAACAGAGTGCTAGTATTAGAGACATAGACCAATATAATAGAGTAGAAAACCCAGTAATAAAGCAAACTGAATTTTGATAAAGAAGACAAAAACATACATCAAGGTAAGGATAACCCTATTCAACAAATGGTGCTGAAAAAATTGGGTAGCAATTTATACACAAGAATAAAATAGGATCCTTATCTCTTGCCATATACAAAAATTATTTCAATGTGGAGTGTAGACTTAAATGTAAGTCCTAAATCCATAGCTATTCCAGAAGAAAAATAAGCAGGGAAACTGTTCTACTTCTAGGCATTTATCCAGGGAAATAATTTATGACTAAGACCATGAAATAAATACAACAACTATAAAAATAAGTAAGTGGGACTTAATTAAATAGTTTTTGCACAGCAAAGAAAATAACAGAGTAAATAGACAATCTATAGAATGGGAGAAAGTATTTGACAAACTATGCATCTGACAAAGGGATAATATCCTGAGTCTACAAAGAACTCAAACAAATCACCAAGAAAAAAACCAACCCCACTAAAAAGTGGGCAAAAACATGAAGTCTTTCAAAAGAAGATATACAACTGACCAACAGACATGAAAAAATATTCAACACCACTAATTATTAGTAAAATGAAAATTAAAACCACAAAGAGATACCACCTACCCTTATCAGAATGCCCATTATTAAAAAGTCAAAAAGCAATAAAAGTTGGTGTAAATGTGGTCAAAAAAAGAACACATGATATACTTCAGTGGGATCATAAATTAGTTCACCTCTAGGAAAGCAGTGTGAAAACTGCAATCAAGCAAGCCCACCACTGGGTATTTACCCAAAGAAAAATAAGTCATTATAAGACTCAGAAGAAATTATAATAATAACATTATTTGAATGTTTATTTAGATAACATTATAACAAATGTTTAACATTATAATAAACATTATCTGAATGCTTATTGCCTCACAATTCACAACTGAAGAGGTGTGGAATCAACCTGAATGCTCACTAATTGATGGGTGGATTAAGAAAATGTGTTATATACACTATGAGGTACCACTCAGCCATAAAAAAAGAATGGAATTATGTCATTTTCAGCAACTTGGAGAGACTTGGACAACATTTTCATAAGTGAAGTTTCCTCAGAATGGAAAAACAAACACCATGTGTACCCATGAATAAGGGGAAGCTAAATTATGGGCTGGAAACTAAGATGGGAGGTTTTAATAAAAAATTATCCATTGGGTACAAATGTACTTGATTCCAGTGATGGGCACACTAGAAACCTTGACTTCAACATTATATGAATCCATGTAATGAGAACGCTTGTATTCCCCAATATTTTGAAATAAAAATTATATATAAAAGTAAGTTAAGAGACATTTAAGTATAGAAAAATAGGAGTTCGTCTTAACACAGATTTGCAAATGCCAAAGATTTTAAGATAGTGATGTAAAACCAGGAAAGAAATTGTGATATAGGGACTAACTTTTGCTACTAATCTGTGGGTTTTGAACTTTATCCTAAAGGTTTGGTCCTAGAAGCTATCGACATTCTTATTCCTGCAGTAGTGAGGCAGGTAAGTGTTATAGGATGCTATACAGTAATTACTATAAAATATGATGGCTATAGTGAGTTTGAGAATAATGGAGATTAATTTAAATGATATTAAAAGTTAAAATATAAGGAAGTTTTGTATAAGCATGATATAGATTGGTGAAAGAGAATGGATAACTTACATGTTTCTGTTGGGGACTTGGAGTACATATTTAGCATTAATGACACAAAGAATCTCAAATTAGAAGCTGAGTCAAAAAAAATGTTGGGTTGACGTTGAGATGTCTTTAGGGGTAAAATGACGTAAGACAATATTAGGTACTGCTTATTGTGTTCAGAGAAGAATATGCAGTCCAGGTAACTGACACAGATTTCTTAAGGCCACTCCACTTCATTAGATACAAAAATACTATAATGCTTGTGAATATTCATGGAATGCACAGGGTTCTACATGCAGATACTTGGGCAAATTATTCTAAGAAGTTCCATTTAAGTATGATACATAGCAAGTGTGGCAGATATTAAATATATAAGCCATACATAGACATGGAGAATTTCTGAGTAATCATACACCTGAGTATCATACATGTCAACTTGCTAATCATTAATGAGCTAAGATGAGGGCCTTTATTCCAACTTCACATGGAAGTATTGGCTACTGCTCCTTTATTTTCAGTTTTGAAATTTTCCTAGAATATGGTGGGATTTCTTTCCCTTCCAATTACTATACTGGTTTTATCCTTATGCAGGTAGTTCATGATTTCTCTTAAGGCTCTCTCTCTCATTATCAGCATAAATTCAATGTTGTGTGTTAGAATAAAAAAGACCTTCTGAGACTCATACCAAGGCATTTTTATTTCTTTTTGGCATAGCTGATGACCTGATATTCTTGTTTTTCACCATTCTGAATTTGGAATGAAAAAGTTATATTAATCTCATATAAGTTCCAACAGAAATAGTAAAACTAGCTACTACTACTTGTTATGACAGACTAAATGAGTACATTCACATTTCCCCCCGGTTACTACTTTTTAGTAAGAGTAATTACATAAGTAAAGTTATTCTTCTTTGATTTCACAAACATTAAACTGAACACAAGATATACAAGGTCTAACAATTAAGTTCATAAACTCATCCTAGAAAAAGTGCTACATACCTCATTGCTGAATATCCCTGTGGTCACCTTTGAAGTAACCCCCTTGGGAAGCAATGTGCCAATGCCAGTGCTTAGTCCACCCTTCCATGCAATTTTGGAGCTCTTTTTCTGGAATGTCCATCAGAGCTGTCATTGGACAACATATAAAAGCACACCAAAACAATAATGAATGCTACTCAGGAAGACATGGCCACACATTAACAAGGACATAGCTGTGAGATGCTGATATACTGAGGTTCTGAAACTTGAGTGAATTGTTTGTACAGTGCATGTAAGCACATCATAGCAAGTTCCCAAATTTAATTGTCAGACCTCATATATGCCTACGTGCTCGATGCATATAAATGTGTTTAGGTACCAGTATATGGTAGAAATAATGATATTGACTCCGTATTGATTTTATACATTGATTATACATTATCAACATGTCTATATTAATTGCTAATTAATATATACATGTTACATATGTTACATATTATGCCTGTGATCTATCTGACCAAAAAGTTTTTAAGAAAAAGACATGGTATCCATAATAATGGGACATTATTAAAAAATATACATTTTTTCTATGGATTGAAATATATATTTTTACTAATAAGGAAAAATGTTGAGGAACATGGACTACCTTCATGGATTAATTGCATATTTGCTTTAACTTCATGATGAGAATACTAGGATTTAGTTTAAAATTCACTCAAAATTCTTTGGAAATGAAAAGTACTTTTCCAGGAAGAAAAAAAAAAAGAAAAAAACTATAATTTTCAGAGGTTTCATTGAGATAGATACTTCTAAATATTATTTATTTTAATTTTAGGGAAAAACACACTCTTTGAATAGATTGCATATTCTATAGTCAAAAATAATTTACATGTAGGTGGCATTTGTCAATAGTAAATTTGGTACTTTTCTTTTTTAGTTGTTTTCAGAGATTCTGTGTTCACATATGAAGTACATCGCAATACAGAAGGCAGTCTGAAAAAAGTCTGGTAATAACAATCTAGAAAGGACCCCATTCAGAGATATTTTTATGGAAATTAACCCAGAATCATGGTCAGCTCCTCAGAAACTTAATTTTGCTAGTGTACTCAGAGTGGGTAAGAGTGGGTGAGTGATTGTGAACACTGTCAACTAAGCAAGATAGAGACATTTTTAGCTTCTATAACCTGTCTTCTTAGCTGGGTACCATAAATGAAATTTAAGGGGCCTATATCCTCTCTGGAACAGTGCATATTTCTGAATATGTAGTCAAATTCACAGAGGGGTCTATGAAAAAAAGGAACTGATCAGGTTAGTAACAGCTAAGCAACAAAAATCTTGCACTATTTTCAAACTTCCCCCTATTGGGAGAAAATTTACTTCTCTCTGTCCATAGCGTTTTCCTCTCTATCTTTTCTGGTTTCTCCCTTTGACCATTTTTTCCTTGATATTACTTCTTTTTTTATTAAACAAAATTTCTGTTCATACACATACACATATATCTACCTTGTTCCAACAGCATGTAATACAACTGAATTATAATATTTCAGTTATCCAACTCTAAAATTACTTCCAGATTACTCTGTGGTCTTATTGTATTGGGCAAAGCTAGATAGGTTATTATATTTAGTACATATCAATTTCATTATTTGAAATTTAAGAATATTCTCCTTTCTTAGTATTCTGATGCATTCCAATTTTAACTGTCATTTAGGGCAAAATTTAATTTTTCAACATAGATGATTTCTCTCCCTTTTAACATAAAAAGAATTATGATTTTATAACAAAATTTATAGCATTTGTACTAACTACAAAGATTAACGTTTTCAGACTAAATTACATTTTGGTTTGCTTCTAGATGGGGATATCATGATTGATTTCTTTTTGTTAAACATAAAATCAGGAAAAATGTAAGAAATTACAAAGTACACCATATATAATCTAATTGAAAACTTTTTACTGATAATTTATAGATACTGTTTTGAGAATCAGACACATTTGTGCATTTTGGTCTGATATATCTTTGGTTGAGTAAACTATGTACATAATTTATTAATCTTTGATAATTTTTCATTAGATTTAGAAGTTATACATCCTACTTTTGCTTCATATATCTATGGCTTAGAACCAGAAGTCATGTAGCAAAATACAGACAAAATATCATTCTTGTAAAAATTCAAGTGAACTTTCATATATCATAGTTGTATGAATGAACTAACAAAATTTCTAGAATCAATATATCAGGGGTAACTGCGATTTCAATATCGTATTAAACAGCAGAAAACTGAAAGAGCAATGGGGAATATCTTTTACCTTATCATCACGGAAAGTACTATCAGAATAGAATGTCTACACTTGTAGCATTTATTGTTGCCGTCCTCTGTATTATTGTTTGATCTGCATTTTTTACTAGACCCTGAGCTCCTAAGGGGCACATCAGTATTGCTGTCTCTTTACAGAACTGCACAAGATGATACCACACAGTTTCTACTCTTTAAATGTGTGCCACATGGAGTAAAATTAATTGCTGCATTTTTACAGAACTATCCTTTTCAATGCTGTGAAGACTAGGTGAAATTAATGAATTTTCAGCAAGAATTTTACAGTTGTGTACATCTTGGAGGCAATACAGAGAAATGATTAAAAAGTAGAAACAAACAAATAAACCAAAGGACCCTAACTTTGAAAACTGACTCTGACAATCTTATATGACATTGAAAAAATAAGATTAACTACCAGAGTTTTATATCTTTGCAATGGAGATAACAAGTTAAATGGGTCACAGTGAAAAGGCGGTGACCTTACCTCATTCTTTTCCTGAGATCGTCATCAGCTGAGTACATTTCACACTGTCATCTGAGATTCTCTGCTGTGTCATGCAGCCCAGCTCTCTACCAAGGAGACCTACAAAGTCACTTGAAGTCATTCACAATTACCTTTTAAAGTGAATTAGGGACACTGCTCTGATTTTAAGTAAATGGAGCTAACAAATATTTACATGGGAAAGTTTATGCATTAAAGTTTACATGTGAAATTTCAGCTCAGTTCTTCCCAAGGGAGAAGACCAGGCAGAAGGTCTATTTGGCCACAGCAACCTTACAAATTTTAGTCCTTTCACTCAGTGGAAGATCTAGAGTGAAGTACCTCCTGCAGGTGGCTAGCATCTAAACATGGTGTCATTCAAGATACGACACTTGTGCATATAATCACAAAGGTGCATGCTGGCTTTCTGCTTCACTTTCTTCTAAATTTGCTATTAATAACTCCTAAGGGTGCTTTAAGAATCAAATGAAATGTATGTAGGCATTCAATACACTCTCTGTTATGGAGTAAATGGCCAACAGTGGTGGCTAATCTCCATTTCATAGGATATATGGTAGTTAAAAATCTGTCTCAGAAACAGTATATTCAATTAGAATAAACTTTAAAAATGATAGTTAAGACTAGAGCATTTATTACATGCTATGCATAGTGCAGAATACTAGTTGAGAATTACCACATTTTATAGCTGAGCAAATAGAATCACAAAAAAATTTAGTACCTTATTCACTAATGCACAGATTGTAAGTAGCAGATCCAGAATTTGAATCCAGAAAGGCTGACTCCAGAGCCCACACTATTTTTCTACAAAAGGCCAGAAAGTAAATACTTTAGGTACACGGGCCATAAGCTGTCTGTTATGCCTACTAACCTCTACTCCTTAAAGCAACCATGAAAAATACATAAACAAACAGGTGTGGCTGTGTTCCAATAAAATGTTATTTACACAAGCAGGCAGCAGGCTTGATTTGCCTAGTAGGTCACAATTTGCTGATAACTGCTCTAAATCAATAGTTTTCAAGGTTTTGGAATATCATTAAACATTTTCTCTAAAATAAGAAGGAAATTACTACTGAAGAATTCAAGACTGTCCTCAGGATTTTCACCATTTGGCTCCCTGACTTGTTATAGTTGGCCCATGTTTTTGCTTCTAACAATTCCAAAATAGACATTGAAAAGACCAAATTGGTCCACCATCAGAAAGACTGAAAAAACCCAATATTAAAATTTATATCTTTAGAATACACAAATGCCCAGAGGGTAAGAAGAGTGCTCTTGATTTTCGTCCCTTAAAGCTTCTTGCCAAAACTGAATGAGCATTGGTTCAATTATATGTGTGTCAAAAATATGGGTCTCTGTTGGACTTCAGGCATTGTCTTATGAACTTTGAGTCAAATCTCCAATCTGAAATTCTCACAACAACTTCTCTGCTATATATAATTATAGCTGTTTTAAAACAGAAATAGCTAACTTATTTGAAAAATGAAAGGGAAACAGAATGGTAAATTCTCACCCTTTAGAAAATGTGGCTCTTAGCTGAGTTTTTAGGGTAAATTCTATAATAAAAGAGAGAGACAATGCAGTTCAAATATATGTCAATGAAGAGACTAAAAAGAGAACTCCCATTGCTAAGAATATTAGATATTGAAAACTGAGGAGTACTGGAAAAATAACAGCTCACCTTGGCCAATGGAAAGGAAAAAGCAGAATTAACAATACTCCCGAGGCTCTGTTCCTGCAATTACTCTCTGAGAGATTTTGGTCTGTCTTTGTCCAATGTCACACCCTAACTTTTAACTTGTCTCTAAGAGGACAGAAAAAGTTTTTTCCCTCTCAGTAAATATGAAGGCTGCCACACCAAATACAATTTTTATCAATCTCCTATTTTATCTTCTTCCAAATAAAAAATATGTTTCCAAACTTTTCAACATCTACTTGCCTCCCAACCCTCCCAAAGATCAGAGGCTATATCCTCAGTAATTTTGCACTTTGAACTTGCTAAGGACATGCTTACTGTAAAAACAGAATCTTATAATTAGATGTAGTTCTAATAGCCTATTGTGGTTAGATTTTCCAGACGAAAGAGACTTGGTTAACTCTTCCTTATTTTCCTCTTAAACCCATGGTCAGAATGTTTAACCACGTTCAAGGTAGAACTTGGGGAGGTCCCTGAAAGCCTGGGGCTCAACAGTGTAACAGATACTTTATGTATATTAAGTAAGGAATGACTCAAGCTTACTATTAAATCTTCTCCACCACTGGCTAACCCTCCACGCAGAGGTAAATTGTGTTTGTGTTCTATTTTAGTGTAAAAAATTACCAGAAAGTTAACAGCTTAAAATAGCACTCATTTTTATTTCATTCGTATGAGTCAAAAGTCAAGACATTTCCACCTGGATCTTCTGGTTAGGGCTAAAAGGATTGGAATTAAAGTGTTGGCAAAGTTGGGCTCTTGGAGGTTCTGCAGAAAGAAATCTGCTTTGCAGATCATTCAATTTATTGACTGATTTAAATGTGTTGTGATTTTAGGAAAGAGACCCCCGGCTGTGAGCAGGGAGCCACTCTCAGGGCTTAGACATTGCTCAGCGCTCCTCCTCAGGTGCTTGCCCCTCTGGGTAGTTCAGTATCCTGTGCTGAGTCTCCTCCTCAGGTGCCTGCCCCTCCGAGCAGTCCAGACTCCTTGTGTTGAATCTCCCTATGCTCCAAACCTCTTTGACTTTCTCTTCTGCTCCTACCATGAGGAAACTTTAATTTTAAAGGGTTCATGTGTTTAAGTTAGCACATTCAAATAATCCCCCTATTACTATGTAATATGACATTAGGACAGAAATGATAGTTCATAATATTGCATAAGCTTCTACTTCCATTCAGGGGAGGGAAGTATACAGGGTGAGGGTAATTAGGAACCATTCTTAGAATTCCACCCAGAGCATCCAGGAAGTCCTTTGGTCCAGTGTAGAGGTGAGCCATGGACTGTAGGCCAAATCCAGTCAAATGTCTGTTTCTATAATCAAGTTGTATTGGAACAATCATGTCCATTAGTTTGGATATTTTCTATGATGCTTTCACTCCACAACAGCAGAGTTGGGTAATTACAACAGACTACTCCACAAAGCCTAAATTATTTACTGTTTTGCCCTTTAAAGTTTGCCAACCCAGGGCCTAGAGTGCAATACCTAATTTACAGAGGTTAATTATTCATGTCTTACATTTTGCTTGGTAACAACATACTTTAATAAATGTGGATATTGTTTGGTACCTCTGTGGGACGTGTCCAACCTTTTTTTCTTTTCTACCACATATTGGAAGAATGAGTTTTCTTGGGCCACACTTGAAATACACAAACACTAGGGAAGGTTGATGAGCTAAAGAAAAAGTATGTGCACACTTTTCACCATATCTGAAATTACAGATAAGCAAAACATTCCTCAGGTAATCTGCATGTGGCCCTCGGGCTGCAGATTGGACACCCCATAGACCATTAACTGAATTGTCATACCTCACTTTCTCATCATTTCATATCCTAGTACTGTTCTCCTTGCCTCTTCACATGATCCTATTTATTTTGTTACAGAGGACTTACTTTGAGCCTTCTTTAGAAACCTTGTTCACCCTGCTAGCCAATACAGCATTACATATATATGAGAAAAATCAACAATACATCTGGACAACTGTACCACTTGTACTAATACTTCTTCAAATGTTAAACCAAAAGCTAAATAATAAATTTGAGACATTTTACCATTTCCTAGCATGTTGATGTTTCAATTTTGTGTCCAATAGCTGAAACTAGCCCCTGAGACAATTCGTTACTTATGCTGTATTACTTGCTACAAAAAGGAATTAAAAAGGCTTGCAGGGTGCAAAGATGATATTTGTCTCATCACAGGTAGGTAATACTGCCTTCACATTTTATGAACTTAAAAATATAGACAAAACAGAGAATGAATTTGTAATTAATTTAGAGAAACTTATCATTCAAAATAACTAGTGACTGATTTTAAAGAGATTCATTATGTTAGTCAAGTCCTCCATTCTATTGCTAAAAGAATGTCAATCAGACAGGCAATAGCATAGGAACCATTAATATAGAGTTTGTGAAGTAGCCAAAACAAAGTCAAGTTGTAGTGTATAGAAACAACAATGACAGTATTCTAGCCTGCAGAAATGACACCTGTGACGTCCTCTTCATGGCTGCTCTGGTATACCTAGAGATTTTCATAGATTTTTTTAAAATTTTTATTATTAAAGTATAGCTGTGTACATTAGTGCAATCAAGGGGTACAATGTGCTGGTTTCATATACAATCTGAACTATTTTCATCAAATTGATTAACATAGCCTTCATGGCATTTTCTTAGTTATGAAGACATTTATATTCTGCATTTTGTAAGGTTTGCCTGTATCATTCTAAAATGCACCATAGGTGTGATCCCACCAATTATCCCCCCTCCATCCCAACCTCACTCCTCTTCTCCCCTCCCTTACTCCTTTCCCCATATTTTTGTGCTATAGTTGGGTTATAGCCTTCATATGAAAGTCATAAATTAGCTTCAGAGTAGGGCTGAGTACACTGGATACTTTTTCTTCTATTCTTGAGATACTTTGCTAAGAAGAATATGTTCCAGCTCCATCCATGTAAACATGAAAGAGGTAAATTCTCCATCTTTTTTCAGACTGTATAATATTCCATGGTACACCTGTACCACAATTTATTAATGCATTCGTGGGTCGATGGGGACTTGGGCTTCTTCTATGACTTACCAATTATGAATTGGGCTGCAATGAACATTCTGGTACTGATGTTTTTGTTATAATATGAATTTTGGTCTTCTGGGTATATACCTAGTAAAGGAATTATAGGATCGAATGGCAGGTCAATTTTTAGATCTCTAAGTATTCTCCAATCATCTTTCCAAAAGGAACGTATTAGTGTGCATTCCCAGCAGCAATGTAGAAGCTTCCTTCTACACATCCACAACAACATCTCTGGTTTTGGTATTTTGTTATGTGAGCTAATGTTGCGGGAGTTAGGTGATATCTCAAAGTAGTTTTGATTTGCATTTCTCTGATGATTAAGGATGGTGAGCATTTTTTTACATGTCTGTAGGCCATGCACCTGTCTTCTTTAGAGAAGTTTCTCTTCAAGTCCTTTGCCCACCATGAGATGGGATCACTTGTTCTTTTCTTGCTAATGCATTTGAGTTCTCTGTGGATTCTGGTTATTAAACCTTTGTCATAGACATAATCCGCAAATATTTTCTCCCATTCTGAGGGCTGTCTACTTGTTATACTTACTATGTTCTTGGCTGTATAGAAGCTTTTTAGTTTGATCAGGTCTCAGTAGTGACTCTTTGATACTGCTTCAATTGCCTGGGGAGTCCTCCTCAAAAAATATTCACCCAAGCTGAATCCTTCAAGAGTTTTTCCTGCACTTTCTTATAGTATTTTTAAAGTTTCATGTCTTAAGTTTAAATCTTTAATCCAATGAGAGTCTACCTTAGTTAATGGTGAGACGTGTGGGTCCAGTTTTAGTCTTCTACAGGTTGCTAGCTAGTTCACCCAGCACCATTTGTTAAACAGGGAGTCTTTTCCCCAATGAGTGTTTTTAATTGGCTTGTCAAAGATCAAGTAACAATAAGTAGCTGGATCCATCTCTTGGTTCTCTTTTATGTTCCAAACATCTAACTCTGTTTTTGTGCCAGTATCATGCTGTTTTGATCACTATCGATTTATAGTAGAGTCTCAGGTCTGGTAGCATGATTCCTCCTGCTTTGTTTTTATTTCTGAGTAATGTCTTGGCTATTCGAGGTTTTTTTCTTATTCCATATGAAACAAAGTATTATTTTTTTGAGATCTTTAAAATATGTCAAATGGAGCTTTAATAAGAATTGCATTAAAATTATATATTGCTTCGGGTAGTATAGATGTTTTAACAATGTTGATTCTTCCCAGCCATGGGCATGGTATGTTTTTCCATTTGTTAACATTTTCAGCTATTTCTTTTCTTAAAGTTTCATAGTTCTCTTTATAGAGATCTTTCACATCCTTTGTTAGGTAAACTCCCAAATATTTTATGTTCTTTGGCACTACTGTGAAAGGAACAGAGTCCTTGACTGTTTTTTCAGCTTGGCTATTGTTGGTATAAATAAAGGCTAGAGATTTATGGGTTTTGATTTTGTAGCCTGAGATGCTGCTGTATTCCTTGATCACTTCTAAAAGTTTTGTAGTAGAATCCCTGGTGTTTTCCAGCTATACAATCATATCATCTGCGAAGAGTGAAAGTTTGATGTCTTTTAACGCTATGTAGATACCCTTGATCGCCTTTTCTTCCCTAATTGCAGTGGCTAAACTTTCATTATGATGTTGAAGAGCAGAGGAGATAGAGGAGATGGTGAAGAGCAGATTGGCAACCTTGCCTGGTTCCTGATCTAAGTGGAAAGGATTTCAATTTAACTCCATTCAATACGATATTGGCTGTGGGTTTGCTGTAGATGGCCTCTATTAGTTTAAGTAATGTTCCTTCAATACCAATTTTTTAAAGTGTTCTAATCAAGAAGGGATGATGGATATTGTCAAAAGCTTTTTCTGCATCAATTAAGAGAATCATATGGTGTTTATTTTTTAATTTGTTTATGTGCTGAATTACATTTATAGACTTACGTATATTGAACCAGCCTTGAAACCCTGGGATAAAGTCCACTTGGTCATGGTGTATAATTTGTTTGATATGTTGTTGGATTCTATTTGTTAGGATCTTGTTGAATATTTTTGCATCTATATTCTTTAGTGACATTGGTCTATAATTTTCTTTTCTTGTTGGGTCTTTCCCTTGTTTAGGGATCAAGGTGGTGTTTTCTTCATAAAATGTGTTGGGTGGTATTCCTTCTTTTTCTATATTTTGGAAGAGGTTTAGTAATATAGGTACTAGTTCTTCTTTAAAGGTTTGATAGAATTCTGATGTGAAGCTAGCTGGTCCCGGGCTTTTCTTTTTAGGGAGATTTTTATTGTTGATGCTATTTCAGAACTTGATATAGGCCTGTTCAACATTTCCACTTCGTTCTGGCTAAGCCTTGGTAGGTGGTGTGCTTCCAAGTATTGGTCAATTTCCTTCAGATTTTCATATTTCTGATAGTAAAGTTTCTTGTAATATTCATTAAGGATTTTTTGAATTTCTGAGGGGTCTGTTGTTATTTCATCTTTA
>CAUYON010029520.1:0-35664 GCA_963573935.1 Arctocebus calabarensis | reverse complement strand
ATACCCAATAAAGGAATTATAGGATCGAATGGCAGATCTATTTTTAGATCTCTAAGTATTCTCCAAATATCTTTCCAAAAGGAATGTACTAGTTTGCATTCCCACCAAGAGTGTAGAAGTGTTCCCCTTTCTCCACATCCATGCCAACATCTCTGGTTTTAGGATTTTGTTATGTGGGCTAATCTTACTGGGGTTAGATGATATCTCAAAAAACCAGGTGATTTTTCAGATTTATTTTCCAGCACAAATAATCATGATTTCATGAACTGAATTACACAGGACTTTCATAAGTAATCACTAAATCATTCAGAATAACCACAGATTATTCTAATAAGAGCTAATACTTATTGCAGACCTACCACAGACCAGAACATGTTCTAAGCATATCTATTGATGCATTTAAAATCAACACCATCCCTATGACATATGTTCTATTACCACTTTCATATGTCACAAAGAGGGAAAGCCTTTGTAAAGAGGAAAATGAGACACAGGGAATTTAATGAGTTAGTAAGTAACAAGTGAATTTGCAGCCAGGAAATCATATACTTGGTCCCAGGCTGTTACAATTTGGGATGTAAAGGAACTGACTATTCTCATTCTCGTGTTCTATAGGAAGTCATTTCCAGGTAAGATGAAAGGGATCTTTCTTCGGGACCAGAAGTAACAATTGAGTACTTTGCCATACATTCCAGCAAGGAAATAGGAAAATATCCAAGCCAATTCCTTTAGTGGCTGTGCTCAGAGATAAACTTTCTTAAGTAAAGTTTAGTAAAGGTTTCTAGATTAAATTACATGAAGCTGTCACAAAATCTCTCTCCCAGTTCCACCACCATTGAATTTAAATTGGATAACCAAATGTTTCTTCTTTTAGAGTAATAAAATTAGAGAAGAAAAGTGGAGGCCCAGTGTAGTGGCTCATGCCTATAATCCTAGCACTCTGGGAGGCCGAGGCAGGTGGATTGCTTGAGCTCAGGAGGTCAAGAGCAGCCTGAGCAACATTGAGATCCAGTCTCCAAAAAAAATAGCCACGTTGTGGCGGGCACCTATAGTCCCAGCTACTAGGGAGGCTGAGGCAAGAGGATCACTTGAGCCCAAGACTTTGAGGTGGCTGTGAGCTATGACACCACAGCACTCGACTCAGGACAACAGAGTGAGACCCTATCTCAAACAAAACAAAACAAATAAACAGAAAAGTGTAAGAGGTGACAGTAAGCCTATGATCATGTTCTTTATAAATAAAGGGTTTTTTTTAAACAAAAGCTAAATGTAATTATTCCTGATTTGCAACTGAATTAAAGTAGCTTAAATAAATGGATTAAATGTACAACAAATCAAGCTTTCATATTCCAGGTTTGGTAGATGAAAAGGTTGTAATTCTTGTCTTAATAATGGGTTAAGAAAACCAATTATTTCTAGAGAACCTGGTGGATAAAGTGAATAAACTCTATATCTTTCTAATTTTTAGAGATAAAGTGGTTCCTGAAATTTGGGAGTTATTGACATACTAAGAAATCAGTTAGTAAAAATCATCTACATTTTAATCTAGCAGAAATGTTTCTAAAATATGCAGAAGTTCAAATTCTCATGTGTGGGTTCAGTTTGGGGAAACTATCTAATTGATCCAGACTGGATGCCTCTTATTTTATTTCTTACTCTGGTAAACATTATTTACAATTCTAAGAGACCATATTCCTTTCCTCTCTTTAACATACATCTCTCTGCCACCCCATCTCCATTCTCTCATTATTTTATCCCACTAAGGAGAATAGAGCATTAGGGGTTCACATGTACAAACACACCACACTACAGTATATCTAGTTGAAGACACTTCATATTTCTTTATTTTTGGCCTCCTAAAATCTTGTCCCAAATGTTCTATATGGGTCCCAATTATTTTCACTGATTGAACTTAGAAATTGATTTTAATTTACCTCCTTCATTGTAATCCTTAACAAATTGCCACCTCATGAGAAACTACTTTAATGATATATCCATTTTCTTGTTTGAAAATATTTAATTGAGTGTCTGCTACTATGTGTCACAAAATATATAAGGCCTTGAAGATGCAAAAAGAAACAAGATCATGCTTGTCCTTAAAGATTTTGTGGTTCTTTAAGAGTCATGTGATAGTGCTGTGATAAAGGTAAGCCCAGGATGGAAGGGAAGAGACAGAAGGTGAGTTGGAGTTCCATCTTTCCATCCTATGTCACTTTCCTATGCCTTCTGTAAGAAACTACAAGAAACTTATGGCTTAAAACAACACAAAGTTATTATTTTCTAGTTCTTTCTTTATTTATTTCTGAGATACAGTCTTATTTAGTTCCCCTTGGTAGAGTGCTGTGGCATCAAAGGACACAGCAAACTCAAACTCTTAGGTGCAAGTGATTCTCTCCAAGTAGCTGGGACTACAGGTGCCCACCATAACACACAGCTATTTTTAAAGCTGGGGAGTCTTGCTCTTGCTAAGGCTGGTCTTGAACTCCTGAACTCAGGCAATCCACTATCTTGGCCTCCCAGAGTTCTGGGATAATGAGCATGAACCACCACGCCTGGCCTATCTTTGAGTTCTGAATGCCAAAAGTCCAAAGTGAGTCTTAACGGACTAAAATGAAGGTATTGGCAGAGTTGCATTCCTTCTGGAGGCTCCAGAGAAGGGTCTGCTTCCTTGTACATTACAGTTGCTGGAGGCTGCCTGCAGTCCTTGGCTCCCAGCCCCATCCATCTTCACAGCCAGTGATCATGTCACTCTGACTTCAGCCTCTGTCTCCACATCTCCTTCTCTGACTCAACCTTTCCTGCTTCTCTCTTTCACTTATAAGGATCTTTGTTTTTGTAATGAGCGTACCTCAATATCCAGAATAATTTTCCCATCTCAAGATTCTTAATTTGATCACATCTATAAAGTCCCTTTTGCCAGATAAGGTGGCACAGTCCCAGTTTCTCAGGATTTGAATGGCAACATCTTTAGAAGCTATCCACCTACCAGTTTCTGAGACACCTGGGCTTCCCCAACAGGCTTTCTTTTTTCTGCCTTCTTCTTGCCTGCTAAGCGAGCCCAACTTGTTTAGCAGATAGGCGGGATACCCAGCCCTAGGGTCTGAATCCCGGACCCCAGGCAGTAATATCTCTATCCTTTTTTTCTTGCTTCATAATAAGACATAATGTCTGGAGGTATAGTAGCCACCCTGGAATCAGGAGGCAAAAAAGCATGACATGAGGACTGAGAGAATGACAATAATCCCAAACCTTTTGTTGAAGGTCACTGAACCAATGGCGATAATAATCTGCCTCTAGATTTTGTATTATGTGAAAAAAACAAAATCCTGTATGTTAAGCCATGCCACTAAATTTTCTGTAATTTGTAGTTAAGCAATTCCTTAACCAATGCACTTGGGTACTATTCTATTACATATTTTTTCAAACTGCTGCAACTATTTGTACTCATGTCACTTTCCTTTAATAAGCAGGGTGTTCCTTAATCCACTGGTCCCCTCATCTTAGACTTCAAGTCTCCATTACTGTGAGAAATAAATATTTGTAATTTAAGCCACCCAGTCTGTGGTATTACTGTTATAATAGACCAAACTAAGATTCTGGTACTTTCTCCCTCCCTCCCTTTCTCTCACTGTCCCGCTCTTCTCTCTTGCTTTCTCTGATGAAATAGGCTTCCATGTTGTGGCCTGTCCTGTGGACAGGTAAGGAATTAAGAACCTCCTCAGACTAATAGCCAGCAAGAAACTGAGTCCCTCAGTCTAACAACCCTCCTGGAACCCAATCCTGCCACCATCAGTGACCTTAAAAGCAAATCCTTCCCCAGTCAAATCTTAAAATGATTGCCACTGTGGCTGTGGACAACACCTTAATTAAAGGCTTTTGAGTCAGAGAACCCAGTCAAGTTTGTGTACAAATTCCCAATTCACAGAAGCTGTTGCTATTTCATATTAATAAATGTTAAGTCATTACATTTTGAGGTAATATTTACAGATCAATGGATAACTAATTCAGTGTTAATTCAGTGTTCAATAACTATTGTTGAATTTAAAAATGATGAATTTTAAAAATGCACAAAAGGTGGAAGTATAGTCATGAAGAAGGGAAATATTAGAGAATACTGAGGCAGAAGTGATAAACAAGAGGGGATAGAGTGCACCCAACAGAGAAATCAGCATGTCAAAGGCAGAGATAATTCAAGGACAGTCAGGAAACTTACTAGCAGATTGGTTAGAAGGGACAGGCCGTGGAAAGGAGCTGGAAATAAGGGTAGAAAGCTATTATTAAAGGAAAATTTGAGAGGTTCTGTGTGCCATGCAAAGGATGTGAGCATTGTTCTCTGGGCAAAAAGGAGCCAGTGAAGGCTTTCTAGGGGAGAAAATGCATTAGATGGCAGCTATGGAGGGAGATGAAGTGGGGAGGGGGGTTGTGGGAATGACTGGAGGGAGGTCCCTAAAAGACTACTGCAATAGACCAGATAAGGGTGAAGGTAACTTGAACTAAGATGGGAGCAGTGGTGGGAAAAGGGGAGGGCAATTAATGCAAGAGTATTTAGGGCAAGGGAACTCTATGTGGGAGTGAGGAAGAAGTTGGCATGTTAAGGTGACATGCAGGCCCTGATGGCCCTTATGTTATGCCCTCACCAAGGCAGAATAAGGTCTGAGGTGGAGAAATAAATTAGGGCATTATTAATGCAGAGATGTAGTGAAGGAGCACGAAGATTTAATGATCACATGCTAACTGGCAGACCTGAACTCATCTCTTTGCTTATGGTTTCAGTTTATTTCTCACAGGACTTGGTGAGTTAATGCATGATTCAGACCATCTTACTGACAACTAGGAAACCAAGTTTCAAAGAGGCCAAATAACTTGTTCAGGAGCACATAGCTAATTAAGTGGAGGAATCAATGGTCACACCAACAGGCCTGTTTCCAAAGCTTATTTTATTTCTTTTCACACAGTGCTCTGGAAGATATACCAAGTGAGAGGATCGAGAATGGGGTTCAGGGAAGAAATGATGTTGAAAGGGTGGGTGGAGGAAGAGGGTGGGGTGGGCCATGATTGAGTGGATTGAGAGGGAGAGGGTCAGAAGGAGTGTGTCATAGCAGCAGTGAGAAGGGAGAGACTCAAAGTGATGAAACAGTCAACACGATCTTCACTGGGATGAGAGCAGAAGAATGGCTTTGGTGATCTTAAGAGAGCAATCTTATCTTGATAGTGTGGTACTAAATTGCTGTTGCCTGGGGTAGCAGGGCTTAGATAAAGAAGCAGAGTCAGTGAGAGCATACAGCTCCTTCCATAGCTGGCTGTGAAACAAAGGAGCAAACTGGTCAGATGTGCAGAGGGTGCTCAGGGTTCAGGTAAGATTTTGCTTGTTTTATTATTATTTAGGACATAAGAGAGTTGATCAAATTTCTGTGCTGAGAAAGACCCAAAGGTCAGGGAGAGAGGCTGGTGGATACAGGGAAGGGAGATTACCGAGGGAGTCAAATTTGCCAGGTGACAAAAGATATCCCAATCTAGAGAGAAATGATAGCCTCTACCTCATTCTCCAAATTTACTTTCCAGTCTATACGACCGGGAATGATTGTTCTTTTGGTGTCTTGAAGGTGACCTACTTGGTTCCGTTACTCTTTCTGCTATTAAAAACAAAACTTAAGATCTATAAAGTCCAATTCAAACCTCTGCTTCTGAGAGGTAGCACCAGACAACAAAAAGCAACTAATTACCACAATTGATTTCTGGCTTTCCTGTAAACATGCTGTGTGACCCCCTCCCCCACTCCGCCTTACTCAGTTTAGCCCCTTCTTATCTTCTTAGATCTCTGAGATAGTGTAAAGATTCAAGAGATAATTGTGCTCATCTTTACCTCTGCCTGGCATTCAACACAGTTTGTTTGCATAGTGGGTATGTAATAAAGGTGTCAATTTGCACCTTCTTGATCCTGAGAAAATCAGGTCAATATAATCCTCTTGAGCAAGTCCTATTTTTTTACACAGGGAGAAAACAGCTATCTCAGTATTTAATCCCTGCTATCCATAGGCTAGAGTTCATATACTCTCTCAACAGCCTTTGTTCTATTTTTTATTAGGTAAAATTGTTATAATAGCTCAATAGACTGCGATTTAGAGGTAAATAATGCCTCCGGTTGGCTCCCCTCTCCTTCAGACCATGGAAATGTCCTTTCATCATCATGCAGGGACAGAGTAACTGTTAAATCTATCCGTATCAGTAAGTTGTTTGGAAGTGGCCATTACCAAAATGAAGGCATTAAATAATAGCACTATGATGGCAAGTTGGTGAAGACATTTGACCCAGAGATAAATACATTAACATGTTTCTGCTGGTAGTTTCTAATTTTAGAATTCTATCAGATTAAAACCAAACTGAGTCAAATCATTATGCAGTTCCACATAAACTGTAGTCAAAAAGGCTTTCCTCTTCTTTTCTATCAGGAAATCCAGTCTAACTAGCCCCTTTAAGTCTAAAGACTTAAAGGCAATAGAAGACATAAGGTTGGAAAACAAAAGATACAAGGTCGGTGCACACCGGGCGATCAAACTAGCCTGTAGATGCAGAACAACCTAACATCTGAAAGAAAGGGAGACACACTCAGTTTTCCACCCAGCCATTTTTCAGTATCATGACTGAGTTGATTTTTCTTTCTTTCTTTCTTTTTTTTTGTAAACTTTCTGTAAGGCTGCTTTAATATTGTATAAGTCACTCTTTCAAATCACATCTCTACACCTTCTAGAAACCCTGACTGACCTCAGCAGCCCCTGGTCTTCAGTATCAATGAACAGGAAAATCAGAGTGAAGTGGTCAGACCATTTTGCACTCCATCCAGACTTAAGATCAAGTTAAACACGAGTAAAACCCCCATTGCACTAGACAAAAAGAATCACCCCAGCTGCACCCTTTACATTTCATTCTCCTCGTGTCACAGTGTAGTGGTCAAGCCCTCCTTTGAACCAAGGAGCAGATGAATAAGGAATACAGGGGCTGCCTTTTCGAAGTCCTGAAAAATATCCTAGCTTCATTGCGAATTTTATGGCTGGAGCATTTGGAAGCTGGTGCCTGAGGGTGCTGTCCATCAGCAGGGATATAAAGTGGTATTCTTGGCTGCATGCAATCAATAAATATCCCTTGGCCCTTCTGTGAATAGCAGAGATACTGACCTCAGGGTCACAGAAAATTTCTAATTTGGATAATTACATTCTGCTTCTCTGTGTTGCTCCTGTAGCTTAAATAGAAAATGGAATTCTTCATTTTTGCTCATCAACTGCTGCTTAAGTTGCACTGCTGTGAGGTGTTGCTGTGCACTGTTAAACATCTGCTGTGCGTCACTTCGGAGGTGGTTGCTTTTTAATTGAATTTTACTTTAATTGACTTGAACACACTATATAGGTAATAAATCTGTTTGCAAAATGCTTTCAAGTCTATTTAGATAAAAAAGATTCACATAAAATTAAAATATAATCATTAGCTTTATGAAAAATATTTTGGGGCTATATTTTTCTTAAAAGATATTTTGTGGAGGCCCTGTGGCTCAATGGGCTAAGGTGCAGCCACGTATACCTGAGCTGGCAGGTTCGAATCCAGCCTGGGCCTGCCAAACAACAATGACGGCTGCAACCAAAAAAAAAAAATGGCCAGGTGTTGTGGCGGGTGCCTATAGTCCCAGCTACTTGGGAGGCGGAGGCAAGAGACTCGCTTAAGCCCAGGAATTGGAAGTTGCTGTGAGCCATGATGCCATGGCACTCTATCCAGGGTAACAACTTGAGGCTCTGTCTCAAAAAAAAAAGATATTTTGTGGAGCTGGGTGCAGTGGCTCATGCCTATAATCCCAATACTCTGGGAAGCAGAGGCAAGTGGATTGCTTGAGTTCAGGAGTTTGAGACCAGCCTAAGCAAGAGTGAGACCCCATCTGTATTGAAAATGGAAAAACTAGCAGGGCATTGTGGGAGGTGGCTATAGTCCCAGCTACCCAGGAGGCTAAGGCAAGAGGAACTCTTGAGGCCCAAGAGTTTGAGGTTTCTGTGAGTTATGATGCCAGGGCACTCTACCCAGGACAACAGGGTAAGACTCTGTCTCAAAAAATTTAAAAAAGGATATTTTGTGAAACATAGTCTATTTTTGAATGTTTTTCAAGAATGTGCAATAAAATGTATATTATGTTTTCTTTATAAAGCTAAAAGTTCCTAATTAACAAATGGGTCCATCAGTTGGTATATTCTCAACACCTCCTCAGCAAAGGGCTGGGCTCTGGCTTTGGTAAAGAGACGTTAAACAGAACTGAAATCTAGTTGTTTCAGCTAGAGATAAGGCCTATTCTGCTAAGGGAGGGGTAACAAAATACGTGCACCAGGAATGGGGGTGGTTGAGAATACTGGCTATTCTGCTGCCACAAACTGTCTCTCCCTTCAATCTCACACAAATACCATAATCCCACTATTAAAGTTCCTTAAAATGCACATTTATATCTTGAAAGGACTACCAAACTATCAAATATTCAATATTCTTATAAGTTTTTCTTTCAACATTTAATGAGTGCCTTCTGTGTACATGTACTAGGATGCTTACCCATGGAATTATCATCACTATATGACAGGTAAAAAGATTCTACAAGGTACAGCAAACTGTCTAATATTTTATGGTTAGTAAATGTCAAAAATGGGCTTTAATTCTTGGTAAGCCATTGCTATTTCCACCTGTCCAGCTGGCCTTCCTGCTGATGAATTAGAAGTGACCCTTTTCCAATAGGTAAAGGGGATGGCAGACACATACATAACTCCAGTAGGATGTGAAGTGAACTACAACAAAGATGTGTACACTGTGGTACTGGAGCATGGGGATGGAATGACTAACTCTACCATCAGAAGTCAGAAAAACTTTCACAGAAGAAGTGACATTTTAGACTGAGTCTTAAAGGACAAAGAGAGAATTATTCCATGATTGTCTTACTTAGGGCTGCTATAATAAATATGCCATAGACTGGGTAACTTAAACAGCATTTTTTTCTCACACTTCTAAAGAGGCTGGCAAGTTCAAGATGAAGGTGCTGGCAGACCCGGTGTCTGGGCAGGGCCCACTTTACTTCCTGCCTTGCCAATGTCTGTCTTCTCATTAAATCCTCCCACGTCAGAAAGCAGAAAGAGGGGAAGCAATCTCTCCCACGTCTCTTCTTATAAGGATACTAATCTCATTCAGAAGGGCTGCATCCTCATTACCTCCTAAAAGCTGCATTTCCAAATACCATCATATTGGAAATTAGATTTCAACATATAAATATTGGGGGTTGTGAGAAACACAAATACTCAGTCCCTAACAAAGATACAGACTGGTTTAGTGGAAAGAGCTTAGTTAGAATCAAGGAGATTGGACTTTGAATTCTAGTTCTAGCCCTTATTCATTCTGTGAATTTTAGCAAAGTTTAAAAACTTTTTCTGAGCTTAATTTTTCTATTTTCAAAATGGGAAGGATAAACAATTTCTAGGAGTATTGAAAGAGGAAATGGATAGCACAATGCCTGGCACATGGTGGATATATAATGATTACTGGCCTCCTTCTCCTTCCTCAGGTAGACAGAACATAACATGAAAAGAATGACAGATGTGAGAGCCAGAAGTTTTGTTTGGTTCAAAAAAATAGGGCCAGGAAAAAAAACAAACAAAAAAACCAAAAAAAAACACAAAACATCATAGCAGGAGTCAAGGTTTGCATAGATTGTGAAAGGCCTTTGCTGTTCAGTAAGGAGTATGGATTTTGTCCTATAGAAAGTCTTGAGTCATTAGCCATTTTTAAGCAGGAGAATGCCAGTGTCACTATGGAAATTGGCTATTAGAATGACAAGGAAGCCAGTGAGGAGGTTGTTTCAACAGGACAGTTGATAAGTTTTAGATAGACAACTTAGATAGTGGAAGTGGCCTTCCTGCTGATGAATTAGACTACTGCTGATGAATTACCTACTGAGTGTGTCTTCCACTCAGTAGGTAAGACACACTCAGTAGGTAAAATTGATGGAAATTTTTGACTGTTATAAATTAAAGGCAACTTGAGATTTTTAATTAATGGGTCTATGTAAATGGTGCTGCTACTATTCAGTTCAGGGAAGTAAAATGTTGGGGAGGAAGAATTATTAATCTTATTTTAGATAATATAATTTGAATAGTTTGTGAGTCCCACCAGCAGAAAGTTTCAACAAGTAGTTAAATGTTTGTCCTGTGCTCAGAATAGAGATACTGACATAAGTGTTAACATCGGAAGGATGGAATTGAAGTCATGATATGAGGCACTAAGAAGGAAGGTCCATGAGAGGACTCCTGGAGGGGATCAACATTTAAGGAGTGTGCAAATTTATGAAGCTGAAAAAAGTCTGATGAACTACCCAAGAATTAGGAGAAAACTTGGGAGAGGGCAAGGCAGGAAAGCCAAGGGAACACAGAAATTTCTGCAGAATTGGGAGGTAAGTTCCATGAGGGCAGGGATTTTTGTTATTACCACTGTGTTTAACTTCTTACAGGTTCTGAAACAATGCCTGCCACACAATAAATGCATTGAATGTACAATAAATGGGGAGTAAAGAAAGCTTTGAGGGAGCACATTTTGGCTTTCATCAAGGTGCTTCTACAATGTCAATGAACACAATAGGGGAAAAGGAGGTTTCAAGAAAGTACGAGACGTCAACAACACCAAATGCCATAAAGAGAGCAGGTAGAACAAGAACGGAAAAGACCAGCAATTGAAAAGGCATTTAAGAACTTTCAGTATACAGGGTCCACACTTTAGTAGGTTATATTCTAAAATAAGGAGGATTCAATGAAGAAGAATGCCAATGATGTAGGAAGACAAGAAATTTGAGAGTGAATGTAAGAGAGGGTAGTTACAGGGGACAGTTTTCTCAAAAAGTCATTATCGGTACATCTGCAAACAGAAAGAGATGACTACAGAGGAGGAGAGTGAGCACACAAAGGTGAACACCAGCAGGAGTCTTTGAGTCCAGCCAGAGGGTACAGCCTTGAGGAGAAAGAAGAGCAGAAGAAGCAAAGTGTTCCTTGGCTATTTCAGTGTTTCAAGGTGGAAATGAGAGACCTCTGAGAGTGAAGAATAGCTAAGAGGAATCAGCAAAACCAAGGATAACTTAGCATAGATTAGTTTATCCAATTAGCTGATGGAGTCTTGAAAGCAGAGACCAAGGCTGTGCAGAGAAGTGACTTCCAA
Organism: Arctocebus calabarensis; assembly: GCA_963573935.1. Taxonomy (NCBI): domain Eukaryota; kingdom Metazoa; phylum Chordata; class Mammalia; order Primates; family Lorisidae; genus Arctocebus; species Arctocebus calabarensis. Next base: position 24,450 of record CAUYON010029520.1, on the reverse strand, counting down.
CAATTTTATTAGGAGGAAGAAAACCCCAAAACAGTAGTGGATGAGGCATTAATTAGCCAAAGAACGAAACCCCAGTGGAATAGCAAATGGGTACTAGGCTTTTAGAAAGGTGGAAGGAGTTATAGGGAAGATTTTTTAAAAGGAAATGTCACAGATGTTTTCAGAATGAGATAATCTTGAGTTAGAAGCCAAGCCAAAAACTCTCATTCAGAGAAGGGTAATAACGCTATGAGCTTGATACTGCATGAAGCCTTCACATGGGTAACCTAGTAATAATTCTTAAATTCATATGGTTTTCTCTTCTGCCTTCCTGGGTACTTAACCTTTGCTCCATTAATCTTGGATATCCAAATGTAGATATCTGAGAAATGAAGAATATTACAGAAGGAATGCAGAGTAAGAATATGGTAACATTGTGAGATTCAGATTCTGACATGCAAAATAGTATTAGGTAACAAGATAATAGCTTTTCTACCCAGGGTATTGTCTTGAAAAAGCATTTTATCATTGTCTACTTTGGCATATCTACTACTGAGCTTGAAGGAGTCAGATCTCTGTTTTGTACCATCATGTGGATAACTTACTGCAGCTTCAGCAGGGCCAAAAGGCTAAGTGGAGAACATGGCATAGACTCTGATATTCTCAATAAGTGAAAGATGAGAAAAAATCATATCAATCAGGCATCTCAATTAGGTCTTAACCTAGTCCAAAGAGACCAGACTATGAAGTATACAGCACCGAGACAAAACTTTTGTTTAAAAAAGTTTGAATTTTCTTATGAGTGTGATACTCAGACATTTTCTATTCTATTCTATACGATTTTATTTTTTAAAAATCCTGGATACAATCTACTACATTGACTTCACAACCCACAAAAGGGCTTTGATCAGTAGTTTGAAGAATAATACTTCAGGATTTGTAATTAGGATTTCTATTCTCTTTATTTTCAGTACGTTGAGGTTTTGCTATGTTCTAATGCCATCAGAAAACATAATATACGGCAAAGAGTCTGATGAAGAAAAAGAAGAAGCAAACAAAGGCGTTAATGAACAACAATGTCCCTGAATAAGAGGCCTTATGTCAGCTCTCTGCATCCCATGAAAACAGAAGCCTATGGGACAAGGTGAATATGTGGTTGAGAGACAGAAAATTTTGAAAAGTGTAGGAGAAATGGGGAGTAAAGAAAGCTTTGAGGGAACACATTTTGGCTTTCACCAAGGTGGTGTCCAGGACATCCCTGAGGAGAAATCTCTCACTTAAGCCTAACCAGTGCATAATTTTCTGGAAAGAAATAAGGAAGAACCATTCCCAAGAGCTGCAAGGATGTGCAGAGTCCTCTGGAGATGTGCCAGGTGCTTATTTGAATTGCCAATGGTTGATGATAAACATTTTTATTTGAATTGCCAATGAGGCAGGATCCAATTATAAAATATTAGGGGTTCAGATGCATAAGGAAGTCCAACCTTAGGATAAAAAGGGAACTGACATCTAAATACCATATTAAGTACTTGTTGTTAAAATGCTTATCCATCTCTTGTGTTGTCCTTATTATACTATTATCCTGAAGAATTTCCACTTAGCAGTCCTTGGACCACTCACCAGGTGACAATTAAAGAATGTAAAGATAGTGGAATAAATGGAGAAGATTGACCTTGGGGATAGGTATTCCAGACAGAAATGTTCTACAGGCTGAGAGGCATAGTTGAGAAGTTAGGACTCTTAGTTTGCAAGCAGGGAAAACAAACAAACAAACAGATTTAATCAGAAAAAAAAAAAAAGAATGTTGTTGAGGTAACTGGCAAATTCAAATGACCAAAATACAGAAAGGAGAGAGTCTTAGGACCTCAGTATAATAAGAATCAATGAGCACCCTCTTCAAAGGGCCATCACTGGAACAGGCCAGTTTCTTGTAACAGTCTCAGTTCAAAAATGAAATCCAGTACCATGCTGTTTTGGTTACTATGTATAGCCTTGCAGAATAGTTTGAAGTCTGGTAATGTGATGCTTCCAGATTTGTTCTTTTTGCTTAAGATTACTTTAGCTATTTGGGCTCCTTTCTGATTCCAAAGGAAGCATAGAATTATTTTTTCTAGATCAGTACAATATGATGTTGGTATTTTGATGGGAGTTACAATGATTCTATAAATCACTTTGGGTAGTATGGGCATTTTAACTATGTTGATTCTATCAATCCATGAGCATGATGTTTTTCCACTTGTTTGTGTGTCATCTGTGATTTCCTTCCTCAGTGTTTCATAGCTCTCTTTGTAAAGATCTTTCACTTTCTTGGTTTCGTACATTCCTAGATATTCTATGTTCTTTGTAGCTATTGTAAATAGTATTGAGTCTTCAATTTGACTCTCAGCTTGACTGTTATTAGTGCATAGGAATGCTACTAATATGTGTACATTGATTTTGTAACCTGAAACTTTACTAAATTTATCAATTTCAGGAGTCTCTTGGTAGAGTCCTGGGGATTTTCTAGATATAAGATCACATTACCAGACTTCAAACTATTCCATTGGGCTCTAATAACCAAAACAATATGGTGGGTGTTGGAGAAAAAAAAAAAAAAAGGACCAGACCAATGGAAGAGAACAAAAAACCCAGATATATAACCATCCAAATACAGCCGACTGACCTTTGACAAAGCAAACAATAGACATTGGGGGAAAAGAGGCCCTATTCAAGAAATAGTGCTGGGAAAATTGGATAGCCACACATAGAATGAAACAGTATGCATATCTTTCACCTCTCACAAAAATTAATTCAAGATGGATAAAAGACTTAAAGGTAAGGCATGAAACCATAAGAGTTCTGGAAGAAAATGTTGGAAAAACTCTTCTAGATATCTGCCTAGGCGAAGAATTTATGAAGAACACCCCAAGGGTAATCACAGCAACAACAAAAATAAATAAATGGGGCTTACTTAAGTCAAAAACTTCTTCATAGCTAAGGAAATAGGTAACAACACAGAAAATAGACAAGCTATAGAATGGGAGAAAATATTCTCAAGTTATACATATGATAAAGGGCTAATAACCAGAAACAACTGAGAACTCAAGCAAATTAGCAGGGGAAAAACAAACAACCCCATTAAAAAGTGGACAAAAGATATGAACAGAAGCTATCCAAAAAAAGACAAATGGCCAACAAATATGAAAAAATGCTCAACATCACTAATTTTCATTGAAATTTAAATTAAAACCACACTGAAATATCACCTTACCCTAGTTGGAATCACTTTTATTAAAACGTCCAAAAATAAAAGATGCTAGCATGGATGCAGAGGGAAAGGAATGCTTATTCACTATTGGTGGGACTGTAAATTAGTACAACCTCTATGGAACACAGTATAGAGATTCCTTAAATAACTAAAAGTAGATCTACCATTTTATTTAGCAACCCCACTACAGGGTAGGTATTTACCCAAAGGAAAAGAAGTCATTATCAAAAAGATCCCTGCACTCAAATGTTTATTGCAGCACAAGTCACTATTGCAAAGATGTGGAATAAATCCAAGTGCCCATCAATTCACAAGTGGAATAACATAATGTAGTATATGTACACTGTGGAATACTACTCAGCCATGAAGAATGATGAATTGAGGCCTTTGCAACAATTTGGATGAAACTGGAGACCATTTGCCTAAGTGAAGTATCTAAAGAATGGAAAAACAACCACCACATGTACTCACTATTAAACTGGAACTAACTGAGGACCACACATGTGCACACAGGGAACTAAAACCCAGTATAAATCAAGCAAGGAGGAAGAGGGAGGGGCGAAAACCTACCTAATGGGTACAATGAATCCTGACTCAAGCATTACAAAATCTATCTATGTAACCAAAAACATTTGTACTCTTATTTTGAAAGTAAAATTTAAAAGTCAAATACCCAGAACAGAGCCTCTACTAGTCTTGATTGTGTCACAGTCCTACCCATTGATTAGGGGATGGCAGGACATCTTGATTGTCATACCCATCAAGTCTGTATCCAATGAGGGAGGAACGGGTAATTCTCCAGAGTGAAACTGTTATGATTTACAGAATAGTGATCTGATGCTAAGCAGGGAAAAGTCACACCACACCATGAGACCACACCAACTGCCTGCAGGGCACCATGCTGACAATGGAGGCACTTCAGGAGGCCTTTTGAGCACCTGACAGGGATCCTCTCATGGCTCATGTCCAAGGCAAATGCACTTGATTGTGCATTCCTTTCCAGGACAGAATTTGGAATTCAAATCAAACATTATTTGGGTGGAAGACATGACTTCACTGGGCTGTTTCAAAGAGAACATCAAAGAAGCTCTTTGTAAATAAATTATACAGCTATAAGTGTTGCATAAATCTTGAAGGACTGTAACCACTCTTCAATATGCAACTGGGTTAAGTTACAATTAATGGCAAATTCTGGGACATTGCTGAATATATACTTTTTTTCCTTTTATCCTTTCAAAAGGTGAAAATGTTGATTTTCATGCTTTGGGGAGTTACGGATCAATCTAGTCTATTTTTCTACTCATCACCTGCCATGGTGTTCCATATTTTAACACTCTCTTGATGCAAATTTGGCTGTTTCCCAAGTAAGTACAAGTCTTTACCAAGAGTACTAGATTATTTTAAAGTGAGATCATAGATTATTGCAAGATATTAATGCCTCTGTAATGCCACTTTCTCAAATGAATAAACCCTGAGCACTACTTGACATATATCATATCTCTTCAGTAAGCTTAAGTAACACAATGTACAGTCATCAGCACATAAACTCACACTTGCACATTAGTGCTGCTGCTATTGCTTCTATTATTGCTACCTCCTGAATACAAGGGCCCAGCTGAGGCTGACAATGTCCATGTGTGATCAACACTTCTTTTCTCATGGGACAAAGCTATACCCCAGAGAAAACTGCTGTTTGCAGAGTTTGCATTGCCTTTTAGTCTGCCTTTACTAACCTTTGCAGCAATCTGCAGATTGCCACCCACTTTGTGATCCCTGCTGCTGCTGTTTCCCAATAATCCACATCTTTTATATGAAGACAGTGCAAATTCTTAAGGAAGATCAGCAGTGTAAGATCTTGATGCTATATTGGGGATGCCAGCCCTGAAACTACTTACCCAGAAGTTTCCATGAAGTGAAGGATTAAAGAATCTCCATATTCCATTTCCTGGGGCACTTGGTTTGGCTGGTATAGAGTTCTCTAGTATTGTACAAGACACTCGTAACTCTCATTTAGCTAAACCTGTTTACCCTTATAGGAATAAATACTGCATTCCTGAAGACTTATTTCTGAGTAGTTTCTACAAGCCACATTTAAAAGAGAAAGAGAGAGAGAACAATGTAAAAACTAATGCCATAGCAGCAGAAACAGTTTAAGTCACCATTTTTTTTCAGTCTATCCTAGTTAATCCTAGTTGGGGAATGATTGGAGGCCAGTGGGGGACCTGAGAGACCATTTGCATTATGTAAGTTGAATTAGATACATCGGCAAGTCATTCCTTTATTTGCATTTGGCCACTAGACATTCTCCTACCTTCTGACAGAACACCAATTCAGTGAAAAGTGGACTTTTGTATTTACATAATGGATTTCATATCTTTTGCCAACTTCAATTTCCTTAAAAATATGCCAATATGAATGAATGTATCTAGCTAGGTATGCAGCACTTACCTATCATTCTAGGGAAGGATATATTTCAAAGAAGATATTTGCTCAAAATATCTGAGCAGAACTTTTTTTGACATTCACAGAAATGTCAGCCCCTGGGGTTTATTTCATTACTGAGAATGAATAAATGTAAATTTCCTAGTTATCCCTGTCTCATAAGTGTGTAGTATATAGTCACATGGTGCATAAGGACATTTTTTGTCAAGGACAGTTTACATATGTGAGGGTGGTCCCCTAAGATTTTAATACTATATTTTTACTGTATCTTTCCTGTGTTTAGATATGTTTAGATCTATAAATACTTACCATTGTGTTACAATTACCTACAGTATTCACTACAGTAACATGCTGAACAGGTTTGTAACCCAGGAGCAATGGGTATGCCATACAGCCTAGGTGTGTGGTTTGCCACCTGGACTTGTCTGAGTACACTCTGTTTTGTTCACACAATGATGAATTTGCCTAATGGTACCTATCTGGGAAAGTATCCCTGTTGTTAAGCAATGCATGACTGCACTTCACGCAACTAGCCCTCCTCATCCATTGTGTATAATGACCAGGGGTCCTCCCTATGTCTGTGAAAATCTATACTCACACTTTCTGTGGCCTTTCTTCTCTTAGCTTTTACATCTGAGAAACTAAGTAATTCTGCTTCCTTTCATGCCAGCCTTCCTCACACACCACTCTTTCAACATATTGGAGGTTGAAGGTTCAAATTTGACTTTTCCAGATGAAACACTGCTTTTTTTTTTATCATTTAAATCAATTCTAGAGGCAGACCCATTTTTGTAAAAGAAAGATTATTTTCATACTTCCTGGGCTTTCTCTTTCCTGGATAAAATTGGTTGTGCATGAGGAATTGACAATGGTTTCTCTTACATAGAATGCTATAGAAGAACCCTTATTTTTGGTTGGCTACTGATCAGACACACCAATATTTTCCTGTCTAAACCAATCTGTCTAAGAACCATGCCTTAATCGTTTTTATCAGAAATTGTAATCAACCGTATGTGGGATCTGTGCTTCCTTCAGGCATACAGAATCAACTTTAGCCAAGTGCTGCTTACCAGGCTATTTAAGAACTCATTATAACCCATGAAGCCGTGAAATAAAAGTACAATTTCCTTTTTTTTTTGAGACAGAGTCTCACTCTGTCACCCTGTGTAGAGTGCTATGGCATCACAGCTTATAGCAACCTCAAAGTCTTGGTCTCAAGAGAACCTCTTGCCTCAGCCTCCCAAGTAGTTGAAAATATAAGTGCCTGCCACAAGACCCACCTAATTTTTCTATTTTTAGTAGAAATGGGGTCTCACTCTTGCTCAGGCTAGTCTCAAACTACTGAGCTCAAATGATCTACCTGCCTCAGCCCCCCAGAGTGCTAGGATTACAGGTGTGAGCCATGGCACCTGGCCCCAAAGTATAATTTCAATATAGTTCTTAAGGAAAAAAGAGCTCTAAAATCATAAAGCAGTGTTTGTTTGTTTGTTTAATTTTCATTTTGCTATTTTAGAGGTTGAATGGTAACTGCAGTTCTTACTATCCTGGAGATCTTTTGTGATTTCTCATGTTGGGCCTTTCTGTAAATCAAGATCAACTATCATTCAAGAATTACATAACTGATTAAATTAATTGCTAAATAGGACAGAATTTGGGGAGGGGAGTGTTTTATTTTTCTTCCCCAAATTTTGCTCTATAGCTTTATTGAAAATGGGCTAGCCAACAACCTCTACTGTCCATTCCTATCTCTCCACTGTCCCTTTATCTCAAGCACCCTAAGTAAGTGACTAAGGGAACTTTACTTTCAGGGCCCACACTAGGCATAATCTGATTCAAGATCAAGTAGAAGATAAATCCCCCACAAAAAGCAAAACTTTCCTCTACCTGCTGACTGCAGCCTGGAAATCATTTCACAGGAATCTAAGTGTCTCATTTCACAGCCAGAGACCAAGAGAAAACACCTGGGAGATTTACATTGCCATGTACATGAGATTCCACCTAACTGCAAATGCAGCTGATGAGTGTTGATTATGTATGTAGTCCTGTGAAGATAGAAGATGGACCAACAACTGTGAGGATTGGAGGCTGTCAGTGACGGGCAGTAGACAGTGAGAGGGGCATTCCTAGGGAAAAGCAGCCTGGTGGCAGGTGGCCAGAAGACTGAGAAAGCAGCGAGAGTTGTTTTGCCCTGCTGAGCGAGGCCCTCATGACAATAGAGCAGAAGTCAAGAGGAGGCAAAACTGAAAGGAGGCAGCATTTATACCTAGGTATTTGCTTGGCTAAAATGTTTCTGGAAACATCCACAAAGGATCCAGAAAGGATCCATAAATGCTAATTTTGAAGCAATATTTCTGAATGCAGAAGAATCTTGAGGCAAAGCATTTATACTCCAATCAAAGTGTTTGGAATGTTTGTAACAGAGTGTGATACAAACCCATAATATACTAATCAGAGTTTCCGAAAATATGCTTATGTTCATGTGTCTGGGATTAAATACTGAATGAAAAATGCACTCAGAACCTCACTATCATACATGGGAGACTCTGATATGTAAAAGAATACATTTTACATTCTGGGGGACTTTTGTGTGACACAGCGGTTAAGACTTAAGCAAGAGGAGGAATCCATATTACTCGCGTTCTGTGGAGTTTCTCATCACAGTAATAAACCATGAGCAGAACTAAGTCAGCAGAATACCCTAGAACAATGAGGCAATTCCTAACAGAGGAATTATCCTGGACCTGTAACCTGGCCTACCTATTCAAGGCAAGTATACAAATGAGAAAAGAAAGTCTAAGTACAATTTGTATGAAAATAACAATAAAATCAAGATCAAGTCAAAGTTTTAGATAGATGAGAAAATAGAAGACTTATTTATTTAATGGAAAGTCTCATGATTGTTGCCTACAAAGAGATGTTCAGTGGGAACAAGTAATTTTTTCCTTTTTGGTTAAGATTTTGGTTTGATAAAGTGCAGAAACAGTATAGGCATATGATGTGTCTTGATTTCAAATAATTATTTGATGAAGATTTTTACAACAGACTCATGAGAGGGCTGTTGACATGTTGATGGATCATGGCAGTTTACACAACCACAGTTCATGATTATAGAGGGCATCGGGTAAGTTAGCCCACTTCCCAAGCAAACCTTGAGTGAAGCACACAGCTCTGCCAAGAAGGCAGCATGTTCAATAATATGTTAGAAGCCCTTCCTTGACTTCATCCTGTTTAACAACCTAAGTGACTCGAATGGAAGTCCTGGAAAGCAAGATTATTCAAATTTCAGAGGTCAAAATTAGGAATGATGATTTATGCAATAAAAGGAAATTATACAATAAATTACATAGTTATGATTCCATATTTCTACAAGCTAGGCTTAAAATATATCCTACGTGATTTTTTAGTAGAAATAAGGTGAAATTTAGGAGAAATAAATGATAATTCTTATTTTTGTCACTTATAAAAACTGTGCCTAGGAACTTGGATAGAACAGGATGGCTAAGTGAAGTCATCTCAGGAATGGAGAAACAAACACCGCATCCACATGTATTCTCTAACAATTAGGAGCTAAAGAATGGGCACACTTGAGTACAGAGTGATGCCCATTGGAATCCCAGAAGGGGGAAGGGTGGGAGGGGCAAAAACCTACGATGAACACTATTCTGTTGATAGGCATGCTAAAAGCCCTGACTTAAGCATTATACAAAGTGTCCATGTAACAAAAGCATCTGTACCCCCTTAATATTTTGAAATTAAAAAAAAACAAACAAAAAAAAAATGTGGGTTGGAAATAAGTTAGAAAAACTTAATGTGAGCCAACATTGAGCAAAGCAAGTCTATCCCAAACATGTCATAGAATACCAATCTATCTTTGAAAGAACAGTATCAAGAGTATGAAACTAATATTTTTTTGATTTCTAGGTGAAGCAGTCCACAACTAGAATGTTGTAATTACTTTTAGCAGCACATCTTACATAAGACACAGATAAATAGTAAAATATCTGATGATGATTGGAGCAGCCTCCGAGCCCACCCTAACTGAAGAGCAATAGAGGGTAACACTACTTAATGTGTATAAAAGAAAACTAAGACAGTCCATCATCGAGATTTAAGCATATATATTTGAAGATTTTTTTCTACAAAAAAGACAGAATAAATTTATTTTATATTGCCACAAATAACAAAAGCAAAACAAATAAAGGGGGCAGATTTGAATTCCATCTGAGAAAACATTGAAATAACTGGCATAGTGATGCAGGTTGCCTGATAAGGCCAGGCACATCCTTTGCATCACATAGGTCCTAGGAGATCTAGTATAGCACTCAGGCAAGTATGATTGGAAGAAGAAGATACCAAGATTACTGAGGATGGAACTCTGACATTAGGGTCACTGAGGAAGACAATCCAAAGATATCTGAGAAGGAGAAACTCTAGAGTTAGGAGGAAACAGAAAGCAGTGTCATTTCTGGGATGTCAAGAAGTAACAAAATGGCCAACAGTCTTACACTGAAGAAAGGCCAGGGCGGCACCTGTGGCTCAAAGGAGTGAGGCATCAGCTCCATATGGTGGATATGTTGGGTTTAAACCCAGCCCCAGCCAAAAACTGCAAAAAAAAAAAAAAAAAAAAAAGAAAGGCCAGGTAAGATAAGAATGGAAAAGCAGCCCTCAGACTTGACCAATGTCAGGTCATGGGGAATCCTTGGGATTTCAGTCACATCGTGAGGATGGAAGCCTAAAGACTTCAGGAGGATGTGTGGGGAAATGATAGGTGAGAAAGAGGAGCAGGAAATAACGCTTCTTTTTTCCAAAATGTTATTTGAATGCTCCAGAGGAAGGAAAAGAAGAACTTAATGTTTGTGCCCCCATTCATATGTGGAAGCCCAAATGTCCAATGTGATGGTGTTTGGAGATGGGACTTTGGAGAGGTAGTTAGCGTTAGATTAGGTCATGAGGGTGAGACCCTCCTGGAGAGATTAGTGGCCTTATAAGGAGAGAAAGAGAAATCACTTGCTCTCTCCACCATGTGAGGTTACATCAAGAAGGTGGCCATCTTCTTGGTGGCCACAAGCCAGGGAGGAGCCTTTCCAGGAACCCACCATCCTGATATGATGATCTCAGATTTCTAGACTTCAAACTCTGAGAACAAATGTCTGTTGTTTAAGCCACCAAGTCTGTGGTATTTTTGTTATGGCATCCCGAGCTGACTAATATAGACAATAACCAGAAGTGAGATTCTGGGTCAAGGGAAATGTTTTTAATTTTACTTATTTTAGAATGGGTAAGATTGAGCCTGTTTCTAAGCTTAGAGGAGGAAGCCAATGAAAAACGAAAGGTGTAAGAGACCAAAGATAGGGTGAATAAATAATGGAGCAAAGCTCCCGAGGAAATGGCAGGAAGTAAGACCAAGAGCCTGTCACAGGGATTGATTTTAAACAGGAAAAACACGTACTGGGTGTCCCTAAAGCAGTTCCAGAATCATCACTCACGACTGGTTGTGGGAATGTTTAGTATTGCCTACAGCTATTGTTGGAGGAGAATAAAGTTCCAGATTAGAGAAGGATGGAGTGTCCACAAAATATTTAGTCACGAGCTATGCTGGCTTACTACACATTGTCCAGAAATTACTTTCCTCCAATATAGCAACCTTACCCATTTGTGGGGATAATGGAGAAAATTTTAACTTCATTATAGCTAAAAAGACACAATGATAAAGCAAAAACTTACATAACTGCTTCTAGGTGGAGTTGGCACAAGCCAGAGACATATATGCCTATAATAATCAATGAAAATAAATTACATGCTACTGATGCTGCACAATAGTCACCCAAAAGCACATTTTAAAGATTTCCAGTGCAAATCTGAGTGTCAGAAATGTTTGTCAATGAAGAGAATGATTTTGCCTCTTTTGAGGTTACTAAATGTACAATATGTAAAATATAAACATTTAATATTATCTGGGCTTTATTAGTCTCCACTGATGGCCATTATTAGCACTACTTAACCTTGACTTTTCCTGCAATCACAGCTCCAGGAATGGCCATTTACTCCCCAGGTAACATCTTGCAATTCTCAGGTACACAGTTTGTTAAATCAGGTTTCATTGCCTTTTAACATTTTTCCAGGAAGTAATAAATCCAAGAATCAAAGCATGACTGTTTTGTATAGACTTCATCTATCTATGATATAAATAGCTTAATTACAGATAATCATCCAAATAGCCTGATTTGCAAATCAAGGAAGTTTTAAAACACTGCCATCTACTGCAATAGTCACAAATTACATAGGTATTTTGTGAACTGTGAAGACACACAAGAGAAAATGTCTTACTGTGACATACCCAGCTACATAAGTAAATTGTTGAAGATGTTGAAATAATAATCAATCATTCTGAACCTTACACTATAAAAGATAAATTTATACATACTTTCTAAGACAGCTTCTAGAATAATGATGCTTGTTCAAAGGCAGAATTGAGGAGTGCTTGTGGGTTCTGACATGGGAAGCTTGATGTGAAACCAGTGTGTAATATACTACTTCTTGCAGCCTGTATTGTGAGTCACTAACTCGTCATCACCTTGAGCATTGAATCCAAACCTGGTTTAAAGGAGACACTTATAAAGCCTTCAGTGAAACTAAATGGATTTTTGTCAGGATTTCAGAGTCCTTGAAATTCTCAGTTCAAAGAAGGCCAAATAATTATATCATAATGCATAAAGTTAATTCATTTTTTCTGTAGATTTTTATTATAAAGAAGATGCTTTCAAGAGAATATTTTAATTCACTGATTCTTTTTATATCTCACTTGAGTGTACATATTTGGCTGAAAAATTTTTATGAGAATATTATCTATAGGGCCTGTATTACCATAACATCATGAAAAAGGAACTTTGAATTAAATTAAAAGAATATACTTTCATTGTTAAATCTCTATTTGTCTAGGGAAAAAAAATCTCAATTATTTTTATCTCTTCGCCTCTCACTGAAGTGCATGATCTATTCTTTGATTTTGCAGTCATTGTCTATTCATACAAATTAAGGTGACACATCTTATGATTTTCACTGGCAAAGCAAATATAAACAAGTAAGATCAATAGCCTGATGACCCCATGGATCAGAGCTTTAGAGTCCTAATGTTTACCCATTATCTTTCACAGCCTTCTACTTATGTATGTGCCATGAATAACAAGGTTACGTGTAAGGAATCTCTGAATAAAGCATAGTGACTGGGACAAAAAGAATTAGAGTAAGCATGCTACATTGGTACCCTCCTATTCCAATTGCTAATCATTACAACCAGCAATTAAAACAATGTATAGTAAGGAATTCTGTACCACTTAAATTCAAAATTTTAAATTGGACTCAAGTTGCATAGTCCTAGTCATTCACTTTTTGGATTATTTACAAACAGATTGATGCAGTAATCTATAGAAATAATTATTAATTTATAATGCAGACACTGAAATTATTCTGATGAAGAGCTTTATTTATCTGCTGTGATAATTAATTTTATGTGTAACTTGGTTGGGCCATGATGCCCAGATATTGGTCAAACATTATTCGGGATGTTGCTGGGAGGGTGTTTTGGGATCAAAGTAACATTTAAATCAGAGGATTTTCAGTCAGGCAGACTGACATCCATAATGTGGGTATACCTCACCCAGTCAGCCCAAGGCCTCAATGGGATGAAAGACTGACCTGCCGGAGAGAGACAGAACTCAGCAGCAAACAGCTTTCAGATTTGGGTGTCTGGTCTCCAAGCCCAAACTTGCCAAACTTCACAATCATACTAACCATTTCCTAATGGTTCTGCCTTTCAAGATGACCCTCACTAATACAGTTGGTGCTTAGTTTTTTACATTAAAGATATATGATGTATCTGAGGTCTCCGATTCAAGCAGCAGAAATTGAATCCGGCTGACTTAGCTATGTTTGCCATGAGCCGCTTATGTAAGCCCTGGACTGGCCGAGGAAAGCAGTTGTCTCACAGCCTCAGGGTGGGTCATTTTGTCCACTGCTGACTTAGGAGAGCACCAGAGAAGGATTTGGTGAGTATTAACAACAACCAATGCTGAGTCCAAGTTCCAGTCAACCAACCAAGAAAGAAATGTCAATCTGATTTCTCACACATAAACCAGAAACGCTGGAGAGTTTACTCATACTGATACATTTAGGCCTATATAGAATTATATATTTCCCCACCTTCTTCTTCCTTTTAGGCTCTAACACATATTGCTAAACATATTATCCATTTTTCCTTCCTTCTTTCTTTCCTTCCTTTCATCAATACACATTGGCAAAATCTTGCAATTCTTTTGGTATGTGAGTCTTTGATCATTGTGTTTGACTGTATTTTGTCTACCTTGGGCTTGCTGGGATCTCATTCCAGGTAAAAGTCTGGGAACAACAGGAGATAGTAAAATTGTGGTAGGAAGGGATTGCCTTTCCCTTGCAAGGTAAAAAGTCTTCCTTTATCTTACCTCAAGGCAGGAAGGGTCTCCTCAGAGGAGTAGGTGGTACTTCAAAGGGAGGCTCAGGGGAGCTTATGGATTTGGAGTACTCAGTCACTAAATCTTTCCAGAACTTCCCATGCCAATTCTCAGGACTCCTTTATTTTTCCTAACTTTCTTACAAGAGAGATATAGCTGTGAATTGAACTGAAAGCCATCCAGAGAATCAAATTGTGAGTTTGATTTTCTGGTATATTATCCTGTAACTACTTTTGATAAGAGATTGTTTTGTAACATAATCATAGACATTCTATGGGTTTCTGTTTTCTGTGAGGTTAGAATTTAGAAGGTTGAGCCTTTCATTCTTTCTTTAAGCTATCCAGTGCAGTTGGAAATGGCTAGTTTATCTGATAGCCTTTAAGCTCCTCGCAGCATTTATATTTTTTGTGTGGTAGCAGCAAGTTGGTCATCTAAAGCTCTGCCTTTAATGAGTATTTTATTCCATGTTAAATATATTAACTAATTAAATTATCTCCTTTGCCACTGTGTGTGTGTGCCACATGATGCCAGAATTCATCTCTCAGTGTGGGCTGGGTTTTAGAAGCCACCAGCTACAACTAGTTTAGATAACCCATTCCATTTTTTCTCCATTTCTCTGGGGTTCTTTTGCTTGCATCCCGTTTTGTAATCAATTTCTACATCAAGGGTTCTTAGTTATAAGGAAGAAAAAGTTACTTTGGCTGATTAAGCACAGACTCTGAATTATGTTAGAATATTCAGAAGCTTGTAGAAGCAAAAGGAGAGCTAGAGAATGAGGTTTGAGGCTAAGCTTTGAGGGAAAATTCCCCAGCTTGTATTTTAGAGATTTCCTGATAAGGCATCATCTAATGTAGCCCTGTTAAGCAGCTATACCAAGACATGACTTTTCTGTAACTATTGCTCCTTTGGTGCCAGGGACTCAACCTTGCAGCCACTGACTTCCCTCAGATGCCTCTTGCGTTAATCTGGGTCCTTCTAGAAGCAGAAACCAAGCTAGAATTAAGTATGCACAGGTTTTATTAGGGTTAATATCTACGTGAGAGAAAATGGGAATGTGCTGGAAAAGCAGGGAGAGCCATCAGACCTCCAGCCAAGCATGACTGTGATAAGGGAGAAAGGAGAGGGAAGATAGGCTGGGCTGGACTGCCCTGCAGCCTAAGGACAATGCTGGGCCCACTCAAGCCCACACTGTGGGCACAGTGCTGGGCCCACTCCACTGGGCCCATCAAGGAGAGGACAGGACGGGGCCTGTCAGGTACCCTGCAGCACTCACTGAGCAGCCACATGAGAAGTGTGGCCTCACTGCAAAATCTGCAATGGCTTTCAGAGGGCAGCAGCTGGGCCCATGGTCAATTCTACTCTGCACAGTTGGAGGTCTGATGTGTGCTATCATCGTGGCCACACCTCTGTCACCTTGCCTTGCCAGCCTGCAGATGCTCCTGTTCCAAATTGCTCTCTTACAAATCTAAATGTCAGGTCTGCAAGTCCCATTTGGAATCTAAGTCAGATGCTTGTGCTTTGGCTGCAAAGAAGCCTGGGGAGGAGAAAGTTACAAATTCACAAAACACAGTGAGGTTGTTAAAAAATTGGTTGCACGGACAGAAAACCCTACAGATGTTCATCACGGCAATGAAAACAAAATAACCTTAATGAAAGACCTGAAACTGTGTGTACTTAGCTATTTTATTAGCATTTAGTAAATGGTTGAAAGGAGCAAGTTTGATAACTATCTTTCAGAAACAAAAGGAAAAAAACAGAGGAGAACAGCAATTCGGGGGAACACTGGGAGGAAAATAGAGGGCAAAGATGGGTAGTGGGGGAGGTGAAGAAGCTAGAGGAGGCACTGACAGGAGAGAAGCTGGGAGGAGATCAAGAGGGAAGGGAGAGGAGCCAGGGCAGAAAGAAATGGAGAAAGTTCAAATCCAGGAGCCAGCCTCCAGCACTCACATTTCTGATCATAACAATTCCAGATGACACAACTAATAAGTGGTACTTGGACTTGAACCCAGATCTCTTTTAACTTACTGTTTTGAAGGTCTTTATCTTATAAAAGTGCCCTCTGCACAATTCAAACATACAGAAAGAAAGAAATTTTTCACAACTAGGTTTTTTCCATTTAATTTGGGGCATAGAAAACTATGAAATCAAATACAAATGAGCGTGGAAGAGCATTAATTGAAATAAGCGGTTTACTCCATCCAGTTATAATAGAAATTAATTATCTCCTTCATTCAATATTTTGCTTTGCCTTTTGAGATCTCATTCCTACATGTCCTCTATCCCAGAAAGTAGCTCATAAGTTTCGTTCTTGTTAACCAGATATTGTCATACTACTAAACTTTGCATTTTCTGAGATAACCTATAGATGGCAGCTTAGTTGGTGCTCCCATTTGCTGCTAGGTTGGTACAATTCTGATAATACCATGTGATGTACAATTTATAGAGACGGCATTTAAGCCAAATGCAAAATGTATTAAATGGACTAATTTTTTTCTGGTGCAAATTCTCCTTTTATTTAGCCCAGCATGATTACAGTTTTATAACATGATTTCAGACTATAATGACTTTACCCTACTAATCCTGAGGAAGTTAATTAGATTTTATATACTAGCTATAATAACCAGTAATATTTTATAGCTATGTGATGGTTGTTATGAATATTAATTGCCACTATCAATTGTTCCTGGACTGCCACCATTTATTCTCTGTTCCTTTAGCTTTATAAGTAAAATCTATAGTAAAATCTACCTGTTATTTTCTTTGCAAAGCAGTATTTCAAAATAATTCAAAAAAATCTTTGGGTTACTGTAATCTTTGGGTTATCTTTCTGTTTTTAGATAATGAAA
This sequence comes from Arctocebus calabarensis, assembly GCA_963573935.1. Lineage (NCBI taxonomy): Eukaryota > Metazoa > Chordata > Mammalia > Primates > Lorisidae > Arctocebus > Arctocebus calabarensis. The sequence goes on along the minus strand of CAUYON010029520.1, from coordinate 7,450 downwards.
ATAATAGAAGTAGATGATTTGGAGTTGGAGGCCTGATTTTCCCCACCTATTAAATTACTCACATAATTTCCACCAGTTTTTATCTAAATATATATATATATACACATATATAGAATACATTACTCTCTAGCTGTTCTAAAGGAAGAAAAAACAACAACTTTAGTTAGTAAAAAACACATAAAAGAAATGAAGCAGAAACGTCTGGATAATTAAGTCAATTTAAACATAATTATGTTTAAAATCAATAGTTATTTATTATAAATTGTGATATATGTATACCATGGAATACTATGCAGCCTTAAGAAAAGATGGAGCCTTTACTTCTTTTATGTTTACATGAGGAACCTGGAACATATTCTCCCAAGTAAAGTATCTCAAAAATGTATACAATAAGTAAGAAAATGCCATGAAAGCTATGTCAACTAGTTCAATGAAAATATTTCAAACTGTATATAAAACCAGCACATTGTACCCATGATTGCGTGTATGTACACAACCATGATATCATAAAATAAAAAGAATGGAGGAAAAAGTATCCAATGTACTCAGTATTTCTATGAAGCCTACTTATATTTATTCGCACTTTGTTATGAAAGATGGAACACAACTATAGCCCAGGATGAAGGAGAGAAATGGAGTGAGAAGGGAGGGGAGGGGAGAGGTTTGATAGAGGGAGGGTAAAAGGCAGGACCACATCTATGGAGCATCTTGCAAGGGTATAAGTCAAATCTGTCAAGTGTAGAACATATAGAACATAAATATGTTAACACAATAATCAAATAAATGAGGCGAAAGCTATGTTGATTGGTTTGATGTAACCACGTCAGGTTGTATTAAAAAAAACACATTGTACCCCACATATGTATAAATGTATTCATGATCTATGTGTATTTGACTCAATAAAAAAATAAATAAATAAAATAAAATCAATAGTTACATATGATCTATTTGAGTAAGACCTGGTCAACAATACTTAGGGAGCACTTTAAATTTATAGTATTACTGTATACTAAAAAAAAAAGTATAACAATACTTTTTGTCAAAACTTTATTCTAAGAGTAAAAATAAAAGGGAAGGAAATATATTCTTGAGTGTAAGACAACCAAAGACTACAAATTAAATTTATTTCAAAATGTTAACCAAATTCACAATTCAAAACTATTAAGAAACGAGTATAATTGTGATGGATGTGTCACTTAGTCCAATGTAAGCATTTCACATTGCATATCAAAGCAGTACCCTGAATCCTATAAATGCATCAATGTACAAAGTTATGATTTAATAAAAAATTTAAAATAAATAAATAAAATAAAAAAATTCACAACAAATATAGGAGAAACTTAGAGCTTAGGATGAGAGGAAACACAGATTTAAGACACAGCATATAGTTAGGGGTCTAAAGTGCTAAGCTGTGTTCCGTCTGAGAAGAAAGGAGACAAGGAATCAGGGGAGGAGATGGGAAAAGGCCAACACAGCCGACCTGTTTCAGGATGGGCTCCAGGCTGCAAAATAATCAAATGGACAGAATTCTGGTCTTAGCTCCCATGTGTAAGAAACTTGAAAATCATCACTCTGATCCTTATAACAAAAAAGAGACTTAACAAACTGAAAATTAACTCTTCTTAGACTCTTCAAAGGCTTAAGGGCATAGAGCAAACAAACTGACATCCTACAATCTGGAGACGGGCAAACGTAGAGACTCACAGCCAAGATCGGCGTTATGTAGAGAAGGATCTGTTTGGGCCATAAACTGGTAGGATCACTTAACTGGAAATTTTGACAAATTTCTGGAGACTGAGTATGACTTAACTAGAGCTTGAGAGACTCTTGGGGTCCATAATTAAAGGAATCCCCCAACTTTTGTGGGGTTTACCTCTAGGAACCCCACAAGGTAAAAATCAGAGAAAAATATCCTCCAATTTCAGAAGGGAAGAAGGAAAAGTAACCATTTTCTAAATGTCCAAAGAGTTTTCTAAAAAAAAAAAAAAGCCCCATTTATCTGAGGAAACAAACTTTGCTAGCGTCTTATCGACCTGGAGGAAGGTCAATTAGCCAACTATAGCTCCTTCTAGCCTCTTTAGTCTCACCTAAGGAAAGGGAAAATGGATAAGAAACACTCCTGAATCTCACAGCCCAGGGAGTCAAGCCCACCAGAAGACTGTGCGGTTTAATCACAAGTTCATAGACTGCCTTGTCTCCTCCATATCTTGCCACCACATCAACAGGGCTCCACAACAGTAATGGTGGGAGAAATGCATGAACTTCTTCCCTATGTAAGAAGTTCTTAGGGAACTGCTGATGGGCAGCAATAGGAACTGCCATTCTTTGCTGATGGGAATTTAAAATGGTACACCCACTTTGAAAGATAGTTTTGCAGTTTCACACAAAACGAAACACACTCTTACCATACAACCCAGCAACTGTACTCCTTAGAATTTACCCAAATGAGCCGAAAACTTATAACCACACAAAAACCTACCCAAGGATGCTCACAGTGACTGTATTCACAATTGCAGCAACCAAGATGTCCTTGGTGAGGTGAATGGATAACTAAATACTGGTTTATCCAGATAATGAAATATTATCCAGCTATCAAGCCATAAAAGACATGGAGGAATCTTAAATGTCTACTACTTAGTAAAAGAAGGCAATCTGACAAGGATGACTACTACATTATTTCAACTATATGACAATCTGGAAATGGAAAACTCCTGGAAACAGTAAAAAGATCAGTGGTCCCGACAGGTTAAGGGGCAGAGAAGGAGAAATAGGAGGAGCATAGAGAAATTTTAGGGCATTGAAACTACTCTGTGTGATACTATTGGCAGACACATGCCATTATCTGTGTCCCAACCCACAGAAGGTACACCATCAAGAGTGAAACCTAATGTAAACAATGGACTTTGGATGCTTATGATGCATCCACGTAGCTTCCTCAGCTGTAACAGAAGCAGCATTCTAACAGAGGAATGTTGATAAAAGGCACGGCAGGAGAGTAGGGGGTTGGGATACATGAGAACTCTCTGTACTTTCTGCTCAATTTTGCTGTGAATCTGAAACTGCTCTAAAAAATAAAATCTGTTTTAGAAAAACAGAAAGACAAACCATAGGCTAGAAGAAAATGTTTCCAAGATATATATCAGATAAAGGACATATTATACCCAAAATATGTACTTTACTAAAAACTTTAAAAACTCATTAATAACAAAACCAAAAACCCAAGAAAAAATTAGGCAAAAGATGTGAACAGACACTCATGCCACACAAGCATGTAAAAAGATGCTTAACAACATTCGTTATTAGGGAATTGCAAATTAAAACAACAATTAGATCCCACTACACATAATTAGAATGGCCAAAATAAAAAAAATAATAATACTGAACACTGGCAAAGATAGGGACAAACAGACATACTCATTCCTTGCTGATAGAAATGCAAAATGGTACAATTTTGGAAAACTGTTCATCAATTCCTCACTAAAAACTGTGTTTCTCAGAAAACAGAGTTTTAGCATATGATTCATAACCATACTCCTCAGTATTTACCCAAATGAATTGAAAAATTGCAACCACACGAAAACATGCACAGGAATGTTTATAACTTACTTTATGCATAGTTGCCAAAACCTGGAAGCAATCGAGATGTCCTTCAATGGGAGACAATCAAACCCTGGTACTTCTCTACAATGGAGTATTATTCGGCAATCAAAAGAAGTGAGCTCCCAAACCACAGAAAATATGGAGGGACTGAAAATGCGTGTTGTTAAAGAAGCCAGTCTGAAAAGGCTATATAGCATAAGATTCTAAACATATGGCATTCTGGAAAAAGTAAGGGTATAGTGACAACAAAGGTCAACGAGGGGGAGAGCAGAAGGGTTGAATAGGTGAAGAATAGGAGACAGGGCAGTGCAACTATTCTGTAGGATTCTGTATGATGGATACATGATATTTGGCGTTTGTTAAAATCCACAGAATTCTACAACACAAAGAATAACTGTTGATTTAGAAAAACTTTTAATGTAAAACTAAAGGCAGAAGGAATTGCATATAAGGACTGTATTCTAGTCAATAAAGTTGTTTCTTGTGAAGAGTACAGGTTAATAGTTCAGATACAGCTGTATAGGTCAGGCAGTTAAATAAATGAATGGCAGATGGTAGGAGCCACATTTCTTACCAGTGGAGTGTGGAAATTTATAGATGAGCAAGAGAAGGAAGCTAGAATGATCCTTGAAGTAATGGAGTAGAGTTGGAAACACCATTAAGAACACATGTTGAACATCATAGATGTTAGAGATAAGATGGTTACATATAAAAAATTTATAGGTATGTTTATATACATGGGTTAATATACACCCATAGAGATAAGATGGTTACATATAAAAATATTTATAGGTATGTTTATATACATGGGTTAATATACACACATTTATTTCTTTGCTCTATTGGCTACAAAGCCTTAAAGAAATGACACCTATAGCAGCAATTCTAGTACCCAGTACTCTAGTACTATTCTCCAGTAAAAGGACTAGCTTGAAGAAATGGCTAATTCTAGGACTATGATGGGGGAAATTATATGATGAACCTGGAACATTTTGTAGTACCAGAAAGTAAAAAAAAAAAGCAACTAAAAACCCATATTGATGAGAGTAGATCAAAAGGGCACAGAATCCAATTGAAAGAACTCCAAATAGCCAAAGCTGGAGCAAAGTACTAGATTATGATCTGTATTATACATTAAGTATCCATGAATCCTCAGTGATAGAAAAAAAGCCCTTTCCCCACAATAATTTATTTGGACTAGATAGAATGTAGTCACTCCTTGTAAGATTGTTTCTATAAGGAAATTTAGGTCAAAGTCTTGCCTTACCAAAAATTCTAAAATGCAACCTGTTTCTTCAAATGGAGCCTGCCTATGTTCATTTCAATCATATGCTGTTATTAGTTCTATGGTGGGAGGGGTTCTTCCCAATTGTCCTGAGGGGCCCCCTTTATCAATGCTTGATTTTTAGATGATCTCCCTACTAATTTGTTGGCATTCTCCAAACAAACATATGCCTGAGTGTTAGTTAATTAACTGCAGACCTATGAACATTGTGAAATTCAAGTTTACATATGTTTTCAAACAACATATTTTAAACAAAATTATTTTCATCCAGAAAAGGAAGCTGATTTATTCATCATCCACTCGACTAGTAGGTGTGGAGCTTTCTCTTCCATGCCAAGCACTGCAGAAGGATGAAGCCTGCAGCAGTGAATCAAGTAGCCCTTCTCCTCAAAGAATCTATGTGTCATTAAAACCCCTTTAACGAAGATAGAGATTCTCTTTTTATTATAGTGACCTTGTAAAGTAAAACAACAACAACAACAAAATCAATGTATATAGAAGAAAAGGCGTGGAAATAGCCTTTCCACCACATAAAATATAAATCATCTCTAGATTTTGCTGCTCATCTGGTGCACTTAAAAACGTTTCTTGGACAAATGCCTGTCATTCAATCAGAGAGCCACTGCTTTCACTGTGAGCATGCATTCCAAATCACAGTGGGAGAAATATGGACATGTTTGGAAGAAGGCTGCAGTCTAATGAGAGAGACCAGACAGGCTAAAACAAAGAAGAAACTCTAGGTCAGGGCTTGGCAAACATTTTCTTTATAGGACTAGATACTGAATTTTAATTTTAGGCTTTCTGGCCTATGTGATCTTTGTTGCAACTGCTTAACCTTCCCATTATAGCATGAAAGTAGCCATAAGTAATATGTAAACAATGGAGCAGAACTGTGACCAAATAAAGCTTCATTTACAAAAACAAAGAGCTAGATTTGACCAGCAGGCTGTCGATTGTCCACCCCCGCTCCAAGTGAAGGCAAGTCTTCTGTGACTTCTGCTCTGCAGTTGATGGTCAACACAGTGCGGTCTGCTTCCTTCCCCACCACAGGGTGGGTGTCCTTCCCAAAGTGATGATGCAGCTACTAGATACATAAGCCATGCTTGGGTCAAGGACATTTTGAGGCACTGCATTCCTATGCTGAAATTTCCATAAGACCACACATAAGCCCATCTTTTAAAATTAAAACAGTAGAATTACAAATGATTGGTGAGGTAAGTGGGGAGGGCACTGTGAATGGGAAATTAAAAAGTGTAGACTTAGGAGAGGGAGAGTTTGCAGGTCCCAGGAGCGGCCTGATGGAAGAAAGGGGATGCAACCCATGTGAAGGCAGCAGCAGCTTTCCACGGAGTGGAGGGTAGGATGAATTCTTGGGGTTGGAATTTTAATTCAACTTCGAAAACAGGCAGGGGCCCAATAAGGCAGTGCAGGAAACTGGATCTGAAAGCCAAAAGCTGTCTAAATCAATAATACAGATACAGAGTGCTTAGAGGTCTCTGTTCAGATGAAGGGTGTGGTTTACTACGGAGGAGGTCTTAGGCCTTGGTGAGTGGGTTGCAGATGTGAAGTTGAGGAAGGAGAAAGATCGGAGGCTGATAAACTCTAACCAGGCTTCGTAGTCTGCCAACACCAACGCAGACCAGATTGGGTGACATGACCCCAACTCAGGCACTTGGTATACAGAGCAGAGGTGAGCCGAGCACTGTAATCCTGAGACAGGCATCTCATGTCAGCAGCAGAGACACTGATCCATCCCACGTATACAGCAGACCACTTGCAGCTAGCCCAGCTCTTATTTGCCTGGCAAGCCTAGACGTCACCTGCCACCCATAAACACTCAGAGGCTTTGCCTTCCTTATGCGAGATACAGTTCACAGGGTTGTTTTGTCTTTAAAATACCTGCATCATTTATCTTTCCCTGAACCTCATCCCCTGGAGTTGAGGCTATCCTGGATGTTTCCTTGTGCCCATTTGGTGTTCAGTCCTTAAGATTTTTCTTTTCACTTTTTTGCTTTAGTATGTGAAGCCCAATTTCTACCTGAGTACATCTTTTTTTTTTTTTTTTTTTTGAGACAGAGCCTCAAGCTGTCACCCTGGGTAGAGTGCTGTGACATTACAACTCACAGCAACCTCCAACTCCTGGGCTCAAGCGAGTCTCCTGCCTCCGCCTCCCAAGTAGCTGGGACTACAGGCGCCCGCCACAACGCCTGGCCATTTTTTGGTGCAGCCGTCATTGTTTGGCGGGCCCGGGTTGGATTCGAACCCGCCAGCTCAGGTGTACGTGGCTGGCGCCTTAGCCCATTGAGCCATAGGCGCTGAGCTGTCTTAAAGATATTTTTGAAGATTCTAGAATAAATGGTTTTATGACCAACCATAAGCAAATCTTTTTATTGTATTTTTTAATTTTTTTTTTAAGCTTTTTTTTTTTTTTTTTTGTAGAGACAGAGTCTCACTTTATCGCCCTGGGTAGAGTGCTGTGGCATCACACTGCTCACAGCAACCTGCAACTCTTGGGCTTAAGCGATTCTCTTGCCTCAGCCTCCCGAGTAGCTGGAACTACAGGCG
>CAUYON010029518.1:0-12270 GCA_963573935.1 Arctocebus calabarensis | reverse complement strand
CAATGTTGATACAGCTGAACAAAATGGAGACTGGAGGCCTGTAATGATTTCTCAAACCCTGCAGGGTAGAGAGCTTAAATCCTCCTCAGCCTGTTTAGAAGGCACTTTAAATCGCAAACTTGGGCTAAGCAGAAGCTTTCCCAGGAAAGTGCTTATGGCTGGGATCACTCCTTAAGTGGCTATTCATTTACCCAGTGTGCTGAAACTGGGCTCACCCAATGCCCTGAGGGCTAAGGCTGCAAGGCGTCTCAGTCCCCGCCTCTCAGTCTCCGCCTCTCAGTCCCCGCCTTTAGGCTGCTCAGTCACTAGATTACTCGCTCCCGCCCGATGGCTGTTCTGCGACCCTGAGGGTGGAGCTTGCCGGGGCAGTTCTTCTATGATGGCTCCACACAGCCCACAACCAAACACTGGAAGCTCTTTCTGGCTCTGTGGCTCAGTCTGGAGCCCCGGACAACACTCAAATACCTCCACACTCTTGCCCCAGTTCTCTCAAGGCAGTTCAACCGAGTGCCAGGTCCAAAAGAAACCCAAACAGCTCACAGGTAAGGCCTTTCCAGTTTGCAATCTCACTGGTGCTGTAGTCACAGCTGCTGGCAGGATTAGACTGAACGAACACATGCAACCACTTGCCAGATCTCCACTGCTTTTGCCTTCTTCAGGGGGTCCAGAAGTCTCACACTGTCTCCCTGTGTCCCCAAAGGGATGTTTCTGGGCAGATCTCGTCAGCCAGAGATGCCTGAAGTCTTCTCTCCCCAGTCTCACCAAGCCCAGTTACAAGGAAGCTGTTACTCGGCCACCATCTTGGCTCCTCCCCTCTACATTCTTTCTTTACAGACATTCCCAACACATCATCAAAAGAAAGTATATTTCTCCATCAGTTGATTCTGTGCTTGGCCACTTCAGTGTTTGTTGGGTATGGAATATGCAGATTATAGCATGTGCTTCTGGTGTCCTTTTACTTTTGTGATCACCATGAGGAAAAAAAATCAATTATTTAATGTGTCATTCTCCAATAACATTAAACTACTGGCATGGATATTGTAGGATAATTCTTATACATTATTTTACTTTAAGCATTATCCTTTTTCTTATATCATGACATTACATTCAACACATTCATGTATAATACCAAGCTTGTCTGTAAGTGGAAGCCATATTCTGTTTATATCAATCAGTTTCAACAGCTAATGGAAGCTTTTAATGTGAGAAATAAATAAGCTATTTAAGGAAAACTTTAAGACAAAATCTAAAATAGGCAATGGGGCCATTTTTATATGTAAAGCAGTAGAGATTGACCCACTCTGTGCATTTGTGTGCATGTCTGTGTGTGATAGCATTTAATATATTGTATGGATTTTATGTACATTGCTGTCATGTACTCTATAGTTTAAAGAATGTTACTTCTCTGTGAGTCCATAAGTTAACTATGAGATAAATTCAGTGATTTCTAATAATATATGCATTGAGAAAACATCAGTGATAAAAATGTTTATTATGTAGTAGCATAAGGAATGAGTAGAAAAGAGTCTCAGTTCACTCATAACTGCACTCCCAGCTGAAGTGCGATGGTAAATCCAGAGATGAAATGAAAGATTAATTCATGGAGATGGCAGTTTGGCAGACACATATTACTGCCATATTGTTAGTCTTGCAGCATAGTGGGTTGAGGTTGTTGTTTTGTTTTGTTTTTTATCTTCTGCCATTTATTCACATTTATTTACTTTGGTTTCCAAGTGTAGAAAGAGCCTTCCCCCAACTGCATGATATTAGGTGTTTCATATTGGATGTGGTTATGAATTAATTGGCAACCATTTCTACTGATTGGGAATGGACTACATAAAGATCATCGTGCAGGGCATGAGTAGCCATGCTAATGTAGCAGGCATTCAGGCTGAGCCAAAGGAGTGTGCCTAATAAAATATTGTATAGAGTGGCCCTGGGGTGTCACTTTGCAAGAACTGATTTATAGGAGGGAGAGAAGCTTGTGCTTGTGATTCGGGGGAATAGGCAGGGAATGGAAGAAGAAAGCATGTCACAAGTCTCCAAGCCCTTCCTCAAGAATTATGCACATGCATGAAGATAGTAGATGCACTCAAGGGTGTGAACTATTTCATTTAAGATTGCACAGCACGAGGCCACAATTGGGGACCAGCATCACTGCTTAAGGGACAATGTGAGACCTCAGAGCAGGATTTACATGGTTTGGAGAATGCTGAGAGGGAGCACCCTGAGCACTGCTGTCATCATTGGTAGGCAGGCACCAGCCCTGTGGTAAGACGCTGCACAGAGCAGCCGATGGCAGAGTACAATGACAGAGGGCGAGGGTGCAGGGAATTACAAGGGAGAACTATAAGTGAGCTCTGAAAAAAAGCTCTCTGAGGACATTCAGAAATCTCTCTTTGTGAATGTGAGTTATGCGCCAAGGTCTCTGCCACCACACAGGTGAGGCAGGAATCTGTGGCATGTGTTGCTAATGTGACCTCATTTGTACTCACAGCTGGAGAGGTCCAGGGAAGCAGTTCTCTGCTTTCAAAGGGCTCCCCATGTAATAAGAATGATAGAATGATTCAGATGCTGCACGAACGATATGGATAGCAACTGCTCTGGAGTCAGAAGAAAGAGAGGGCTCTGAACAAAGCTTTGAGAGAGGCTTCATTTTATTTGAGAGAGGTTTCATTTTATGTGCTGCAAGCAAAGTATCAGAGCCTCAGGAAACACCTTCATCCTCTTCTCCTCCTCCAGGGTTAGGTAACCTGTGTGTCAAGGTCATCTGTGGTATCATTGTATGTGAACTCCATGTGATAATTATGTGTTTTCACGACCATCTACACCCAGACTGCAAACAATGGCAAATGAAGGTTTATTTCACTATTTTTGTCTCTGATATTTTTGTATAGCATAGTAGGTATCATGTTTTATATCATTTAACAACTAAAAAATAATACATGAATCCTTGTAAAGGAAACCTAAATATGCTAGTTTTGACAAGTGTATATCAAAAAGCTGTCATGGTTGGCCTGCCCAGAAATCCTGGTTGCCTTTACCTGATCTTTGGATTTCAGATAATATATGACAAAACTTTCTATTTTCAAAACTGAATTCTATAGCCTGAAGTTTCTGGCCTCTTGAGCCCTGTAATTTACCATCTGCTATCTATCGTCTAATAAAATTAGCTGGCCAAACTTCTGTGACAACAAATAGGAGCTGCTGAAGCTCTAATCTTCTGTGTTTGTGGATCCCAAAGTTTCTGCAAAGGACAAAGCCCAGTTGGGTAACAATGCTCTAAAACTTTCCATTGACCATTAAGATGTCCAATTATTCTTCTAAGTCAATGTACTTCATTCATCTCTGGTCTGGGATTGGCAGGGATTGTTTCAGGGTAATTTGTCAGGAATAGTCTTCAGTTTTCCTTCGTATTATAGACCATGATCTTTCTACAAAGCTATTTATTCTCTTTGGTTATTTTTCTGTTTCTACCAGTGTATGCGCTCAAAACAACTTAAATGTCCATAGTCATCAACCTAACTTTGCAGGTCCTCTAACTTCACATTGTCCATTCTCTAGAAACAATATCCATCCAGACTTGCCAGAGTCCAATAGCAGTGGCTTAATTTATGGCACTTCATTTATTCCATTAACTAGTCTGAACTTGGGAAGAGAAGGGTTAAGAAAGTAGAGTGATTTATTATAATATCTTTTAATTTTCCTCTATGAATTATTATAGCTACTTCCCAAAAAGGTGCTGTACTGTACCAGGAATTTAAAAAGAAATTTTAAGCATTTATCTTATGTAAGTTTTAGGTTTTGTCTTTAAAAGTGGTCTTGTTCTCATGCTTTTCTACTGAAGAATTTTGGAGAAATGGCCTTCAGAAGGCCATCTTTGGTCAATAAATCATCAGTTTAGGTTACGTAATTTTTGTGGTTAGGTCTATTTCTCCTCCACTTGTACACAAGGATGGTGATGTTTTCTCCCTATCCAAGGCCTCTATGTGGCCTGTGATCCCTTTATTAAACCTGTAATGCCTTTGTAATGAATTGCAGTGATTAACAATTCAACCACAAGACGTATTGAGTATCATTTTCCCAAAGTACTGCCTCGAGGCCCACTCAGTCAGGGGAGAGTCTCCTTTAGATTGGTTTTTCTCTTCTCAATAATAGCATTCATTGTTCCTTAGTAAGTTGAACTCAGGTGTTCTCCAGGTAGAAACAGTCTACTATCCTTGACAACTTATGGAAACAAATTGCCCCTAGATTTAAAAATAGTATTCATTTCTTTCATTTGTCAGTATTAATGTCATAAAGGGCCAGCAGAATTTGTAGAAATGACCTCCTTGAGCTTATCAAAGATAAAACATTCAAAGATGTCAAACTTTGTTTTAGGAAGTTGCAGTCTGAATACGGTGCTGGGAGGGAGGTTTGAAGAGAGAAGGGAGTAGAAATGATTAAGTGGACTAAAGTCAGGAATCTTGGGAAGTAAGTGAAAACAGATGGAGAGTGTGGTTTAGCACTGCTTGTTTTAATGTCACTGCTGGCCAATGATTTGTTTCTGTATTACATGATATTTGTTATTGATAACCAGTCAGAGATTTAGGGAACTCAAAAATTCCCAAAAGGAAGAGAAAAGAAAGTACATGTAAGAAATGAGTGAAGTCTGAAGAAGAACCATATTTGAGTTAATAAAATTGTGCCAATGTCAATTTCCTTGTTTTGACAACATACTATGGTTATATAAAATGTCATCATTGAGGGAAGCTAGGTGAAGGTGAACGTCCACAGGAAATCTCTGTGCTATTTGTGTAATTACTTATGAGGCTCATGTCAATAACAAATGTGTTTAAAAAGTAAAGAACATTTAATCGATAGCAAGATGTAGAAAACAATTTTTTTAATTATCAGAGAAATTGACCAGTTGCTCAATTGGTCAATTGACCAGTTGCTTAATCTTTTTGAAAACATGAGCCCTGTTGAAGAATAGCAGAAGTAGTATCTTTCCTTTACTTTTCTATCTTTTACATGTTTTCATTTGAATAAAGTACTGTTTGCATTTTGTTAGCCATCCTGGTAAGTGGTACCACATTTGATGACTTAAGATTAAGAGTTGATCTTAATCTAAAGCATATTTTAATGTTTTTGATCTTTGCATCACTTTTTATTATGGTTCAGAGCATGATTTGGTAGCTCTTTCAGAATTCAGAATTTTTACCCAGTAGCAGCAGTCTTTGCATTTGCCAAGGCCTCTCTTCAGAGCACATGCTTTACACTTCTAAAGGATTTGACAAAAGTGACAGGCTTGATAATTAAAATGCTTTTGAATAAGGATTGACAACTGCCAGTCTTCACTATACCAAAATGTTATCTAATAAATTGTGTAGCTTCAGAAAGTTGGAGATCTTAGAAATATAAAATCACTAAAATGCCATACAGACCAATACTTTCTCACATTTGCTCTGAATTGTAAGCTCTTCCTACCTCCAACAATGCAGGCATCAAACAGTGCCACCCATACAACATAACACATACACATAGGCAATCATTTTAAGTTTCCTTATAGTCCAAAGAAATTCTTAAATTACAGAATATATGAAAAATTATGTTTCTTTATACTTGGAATATTTGAAATAATATGTGAAGATTTTTCCTAGATTCATGGTCATTTCCTTATTATAAGCTCCAAGCTTCATAAGCTCAAAAAGAAAAAAAAATGGTTTTAACCTTTATGCACCTTAAAAGGTAGAAATTATATAGTTTTCTCTGAGTCCAGCATTCTATTTACCTATTTTGTTTGTGGTTTTTTTTTTTTTTTGAGGCCTTTTCCTTTGCATTTACAAATATTTCCTGAGCATATAATATGCTCTGCAATAAAGATGAGTAGATCACAGCCCTGCCCTATCCTATAAGAAATTTGGATTCTCTATCATATTGCTATGGAATTAAGCGCTGAAATCATAATATAAAACATCTTGTTTTACTCACCTGAATATTATAATATGTTGTCTTTTATAGGAACAATATTAACTTTATCTTATGCTTATTTATCTTCTTTTAAAGAAGTGATTCCTTTAATTTAAACTTGCTTAATTTTCACAACAAACCTGCTAGAAAGTGGCATAGCCACTTGAAAAATGGTATAACTAAGGTTCAGAGAGAGAGAAAGAGCATAAATTGCCATTTTCCATATAATAGACAAATCCAGGAATTAAAAAAATGATTCACGTTTTCTAACCCCGTGCTTCTACCACGGGCTACAGGCATTAGGAGTGGGCTGATGATGGATGTCTATGCATCAGAACAATGGGGACTGCTCTTTGGCAATTGAAACCACAGACCAAACATTCCTAATTAAGATGTTGTCATTTTACCTAGGGGAAAAGCTTTGGCTTGTTTCCAGCATGCCCATAAATAAGACAGTCTGCCAGAAATATGAGAAAGAATAGTTTCAAGCAAAAGTATCCTTATATGATTAAGAACATAATTCAAACGACTACCTAAACTGATTTATGGGTATGCTGTACAGAGCTAGTTTGTAATTGAGCGCTTTGCATAGTGTACCTCTTGCTGGCCAGATATGAAACTGCATGGGTAAAACCAGAAATCTAGCTCATTTGTTCAAAGCATATCCATTTCTTTCTTCTAAAACTGATCATTTCTTTCAGGGAGAAAGGCTTACTCAAATTTTGTTTATACACACGCATTTTTATTTCTCAATGGCAATCTCCAAAACACATGTTAATACACACTCTCATTCAACATTTGACGTTTTTTATTAATAGTAAAAATACATTCTGTTGCACTCCTTTAGAGAAAGATAAAAGAAAATCTTGTCAATATGAAATTCAAATTAACTCCTTTTGGCTTCATCACAGACTTAGAGGCATTCTGCAGGTTCCCTCCTTAGGGGCATTTTCTTGTCCTTGTTTTCTTTCAACTATTCACTGTTCCTTTATTTCCCTAGTGGGTTGCAGATCAGCAGCTCCACACATGTATCTATTTCACTGTTTAATCAGGCAATACTCCCATGAAAACTGGTAATATAAAAATTTTGTGACATGCACTGGCATTTTTCCCCCCAAAGTGTATCTACATCATGTTTTAAAATAGGCAGAATATAGTGAGTTGACCCATCAGCTGTGCAATCAGGGTATTAAAAGAAACTTCTGCATCCTTTTCTTTTAAGAGCACAACTTCATAGATGCCCTACATTAGCAACAATTCTTAGGGAAATTTGCAGCTGGAGAAAAAAGGAGGGCTGAATTCCTTTGGAGTCTTGACCTTGTTCATTTGAGCTCTCCATAGCAATCCAGTTCACAGTCCACAGATGAGTTTGAGGACTTTGCTTCACTCCATATGGAGAGCAGTGCATCTCCTGTGGTCATAATGTTGGTGCAACTGGAAATTGCCTTCAGAAGGGAGCTGGGGCTTTTTCTGTAGCCACTGGCAGTGAACCCCTCGTGCCTCATTACTTCTTCACTCATCAGCAGCTAGAAAGGTAATCCCTGTTGAGACTGTCTCAGTGTTTCTAATGACAACAGTCACAGACACAGGGCTGCTTTGGAAAAGAGAGATTACCAAGCTGGGGACAGGCTCTCAGAGCACCAGACCTCTGGCAATGAACATGTTCAGCCCTAAGCACCACTTTTCCTCATCCTCTGATAGGTTAACACAATTCTCCAAACCTCAGCTGTCCTAGATAGGCATGTTTCCCCCTTGACCTTGGAAGGAAGACTAAAAAACAATACTGAGACATCTGTACAGAATCCTTGGCTCAGAATGCAGAGCACCTCAACTTCACGGCATCCTTTTTCTTTCTCTACAGGGGAATCAAGTGAAATAGAAAAGCCTTCATTTTTATTAGCACCTCTCTATTTTCCTTTTAAAAAATATGGTTCTTTTTATGATGTATGGTACTTATTCACTTCAGTTTGCCTCCTATAAAATGATAAAATACATTAAGTTGCTCTATTCCCTTTGTTGTTTGAATAACATTCCTTAGATTTCTTATGACAGTTTCTAGGCTTTTATGATAGAGGAGAAAAATATTAATTATAATGAATAAAGAAATAAATCATAGTAGCTATAGCATCTTGGCATTTGTTTCCCTTAAGCTTAAATGTGTAAGTGTTCCAGCAGCTAAAGGTTTGCAGCCCTGAAGCTGAGGGCTTACTTTGCTCCCACTGAGTTAGGGGAAGATGTTGAATATAAAAGATGAAAGTCAGAGAAAGCCTGAAGTTCTTTTCAGAGTCTCTGTCTCTGCAGAAGAATTGAAATCTATTTACACCTGTTTTTAAACATCTGGGATCCTAGTGTCTCCGCCTTGGAAAAATCTGCCTGAAGATTTCTGGAGGTTTTGATGGTAATTTAGAATGAATTATAGCCCTAACTATCTGTCAGGAGCTGAAAGCAGAAATATTGCGGTGTTATAACTTTGGTGAGTGAATGAGGACGAGGACTTGACTTTAGTCCGAGAACTCATACACTAAACATCTTGCTGATATCTTTTGGTTTCCAGGTGAAATTGTATATAGAAGGAAAACACAAAACAAGAAAAACTATGTTCTTGTTGGAGAAGAGTTAAATAAATTCAGAGTTAAATTGGAAGGTGAATCTTTAGAGCAAGTGACCAAGGATGAATTGGTTCCTATTACAATATTTCTCCTTGGGCAATCGCTAGCCCATGTTTCTGATTTTTGTTAGGCAGTACTGTCTGTGGGTTCCTGAGAAGGGGGCATTTCACTGGAAAGGATTTTTTTTTTAAGAGTTGTGAGAAAAGCAACTATTCAAAAGTTTGGATGAACACAAATTAATCCCAGAAGAACACTTTAATCTTTAATCCCAAAAAGAGAGGTAAAGTAACCTCCCAGTGGCATTTTCTGAGTTTTCATAACCCTGAAATTCCTACAGGGGTTGAAGGGATCTTTGTTTTATTGCAGACAGATGGACTGGGAATGGCCAACAAAATCCATTAAAATCAATAGTTAGCAGAGGCTGAGATGCCATCAGCAGTTTAAATGTTCTGCCAACAAAAGAAGCTAGAATAAACCTTGCTCACCAAACCTTTTGCTGGCTCTAAAATGACTTGCTAGCTACACTGTTAAGGGGAGCAGGGTAGATGGGGAGAAAGAGTAAACTAAGAAGCTTTTAATAGACAAAGGGAAAAAGTATAATGCTTGTCCTATTAAATCACAGACTGAATGTATCTTAAAGCATGTATTAAAAGCAGCTATTTTTTTATTTTTTATTAAATCATAGCTGTGTACATTAATGCAATCATGGGGTACAATGTGCTGGTTTCATATACAATCTGAAATATTTTCATCAAACTGGATAACATAGCCTTCATGGCATTTTCTTACTTATTGTGTTAAGACATTTATATTCTACATTTAGTAAGTTTCACCTGTACCCTTCTAAGATGCACCGTAGGTGTGGTCTCACCAATTACCCTCCCTCCACCCATCCTCCCTCCTCCCCTCCCTCCCCTCACTTGCCCCTTTCCCCATATTCTTGTACTATAATTGGGTTGTAGCCTTCATATGAAAGCTACAGATTAGTTTCACAGTAGGGCTGAGTACATTGGGTACTTTTTCTTACATTCTTGAGATACTTTGTTAAGAAGAATATGTTCCAGCCCTATCCATGTAAACATAAAAGAGGTAAAGTCTCCATCTTTCTCTAAGGTTGCATATCTCAGGGTGGGCAAGAGACCTGAAGAGAAACTTCTCTGAAGAAGACAGGTGCATGGCCTACAGACACATGCAAAAATGCTCATCATCCTTAATCATCAGAGAAATGCAAATCAAAAGTTAGATAATTTGAGATATCATCTAACCCCAGTAAGATTAGCCCACATCACAAAATCCCAAAATCAGAGATGTTGGCATGGATGTGGAGAAAAGGGAACAATTCTACATTGCTGGTGGGAATGCGAACTAATATGTTCTTTTTGGAAAGATGTATGGAGAATACTTAAAGATCTAAAAATAGACCTGCCATTTGATCCTATAATTCCTCTATTAGGTATATATCCAGAAGACCAAAAATCACATTATAACAAAAACAGCTATTTCTATCTGGCACTTGAAGAGATGAATGGATTGTTTTGAAAGGCAGGAGTATAGTTAATTTTTTTTTTCCAATTTTGCTACTGAATTTCCACTTCATATTTCTCAGTGACAAATTCAGAGCCTATTTACTTGTTTATAAAGGTATCATGAATAAAATCCTTATTTGAGAATGAAATGTGTGTATGTAACTTGGTAAAGTTAGAAAGTAGCACAATATAATTTGTACTTAAGAAATGATCTACGTGTTACTGTATGTGGTAACTGTATGTGTCTTTAGTGTATGTGTCTTTAGTAATGACAATAGAATATATTTGAGTAGTATTTGGCAAGAACATTGGTCTGCTAATCTGGCCCCCAAAATTAACCTACTAAGAACCCAGGACATTTGGAGGCAAGATTATCCTGGATCCTCTAAGGATTTTTCAAAAAATATTCATAGTAAAGATACAACTGACAAAGAAAAATTCAGATGATAGAAATGAGTAGGCATTCTTTTATCCTTGTGGAGCTCTTATTTGATTAGTATTCCTAACTATTATCATATGGGGTTTATATACAAATCACGGAGTGAGATAGAGATGCTAAAGGTAAAAAATAATAAATTTGAAATGATTTCTTGATAATGCACTTATTTTATATTATATTTGTTATATTATAATTACTATATATCAATTATATTACATATATTTTGTATAGTTCTATTCAAATCTTGTTCCCAAGAATAAAATTTATTTCTAAACAATAAAAATAACATAACTTTAAGCACATGAAAGCAAAATTTCCCCATATTTGGTACAACTGTGAAATTTATTATCTACACAGAAAGAAAATCAGTGTAATCTCTACCTAATACTATATACAAAGCTTAATACCAGACTGATCTAAATGTGAAGGCATTTTTAAGAAGGAAAAAGAATAAATAAATAGAAACCTCATTGATACTTGAGTCTTACTCACAAGTAGCTCTCTAATTCTTAGGGCTTAAATTGGGCATGCTATAATCTAATCAAAAGGAAACCCAAGTATGATAAGCAAGAACTGCTCCAGATGAAAATAGATCTGTGAAAGATATCCAGATACATGAAAAATAAAGTGAAAGGGCACCCCTCCCAAAGGAAACAATAATTCCATACCATGAGAAATCAACCAAAATGATACGAAAATGACTGATAATGAATTTCCTATATGGATTGTAAGGAACCTCAATGAAATGTAAGAGAAAACAGAAAGCAGCACTACGGAACCACAAAAACAATATAGGAAATGAATAAATAAATGGAATGGTTAAAAAAATCAAGCTGAGATTCTGGAAATGAAAATATCCTTCAAAGAAATGCAGAATTCAATGGAAGGACCAACTCTTACATTTTGCATATAAGTGAGAAACAAACTATTTGTCTTCTATGCTTGATTCACCATTTTACTAAATATAATGCCCTCCAAGTTCATCCATGATACTTGAGTCTTACCCACAAGACAGAATTTCATTCGTTATTATGGCTGAATAGTGTTTTTCTTTTTTTCTTTTTTTTTTTTTTTTGCAGTTTTTGGCCATGGGCCAGTTTTAACCTACCACCTCCGGTATATGGGGCCGGCGCCCTACTCCTTTGAGCCACAGGTGCCGCCTTGAATAATATTTCATTGTGTGTGCCACATTTTCTTTGTTCATTTTTCAACTACTAGACATTTAGGCTGATTTCGTATCTTGGCTATTGTGAATAGTTCTGCAATAAACATGGAAATAGAGACACTTCCATGACATACTGATAGCAATTCCCTTGGATACGTACCCAATAGTGGGATTGCAAGTTCATACAGTGTTCTATTTTTGGTTTTTTGAGGAACCTAAACTCTGTTCTCTGTAATGACTCTACTAATTTACCTTCCCACTAACAGTGTATAAGGGTTCCCTTTTCTTCCCATCATTGCCAAAGCTTGTTTTTTTTTTTTTTTTAAGACAGAATTTATTCACAGAAAAGAAAGAAAAGAATACAGAAAACATTAAGGCACCTGTTAGAGGGAGAAAATTCTAGTGGGGTGAGAGTAGCTCTCTCCGTTTCTCTCCCAATCTTTCCCCATCTCCTCCTTTAGGCCTTTAGTCTCAGGGTATATATAGGTGCATGGGTTCCTTGGCCAGGAAACAAATGAATACAGTCCCTTCCACCAGGGGCAAGGTGAATGAATGTATCAATGAATGGATACAGTCCTT
>CAUYON010029517.1:0-11125 GCA_963573935.1 Arctocebus calabarensis | reverse complement strand
GTGGTGGTGCTGCCTACGGTGGTGGTGCTGCCTGCGTCAGCGGGAGTTGAGAGCTGAGCACATTTGAGCCAGGTCTGGGTTCCAGGAGCCCTATCGGCCCACAGAAATGAGCCGTCAGCCTGACAGGGCACAGCCTGCTGGTCCTCATGAGGATCCACCAGCCCAGGCAGAGCCGGCCCTGCCTGACCCGACTCCATCCAGCAGTGACTTGAGGAGTCTTTTCGAGTGTCCAGTCTGCTATGGGTACGTCTTACCACCCATCCTTCAGTGTCAGCGTGGTCATCTCGTTTGTATTAGCTGTCGCCAAAACCTGGTTTCTTGTCCAACTTGCCGGGGCCCACTGGGAGCCATTCGCAACTTGGCTATGGAAAGAGTGGCCTATTCACTTACGTTTCCGTGTAAATATGCCTCTTCTGGGTGTGCACTAACTCTGCCGCCTGCGGAAAAAGCTGACCACGAAGTGATCTGTGACTTTAGGCCTTATTCCTGTCCGTGCCCTGGTGTTCTCTGTCAGTGGGAAGGCCCTTTGGATGCTGTGATGCCCCATTTGATGGATCAGCACAACACCATTACAACACTACAGGGAGAGACTACAATTTTCCTTGCTATGAACATTAATGTTTATGGTACTTTTGACTGGGTGATGATACAGTCCTGTTTTGGCTTGCACTTCATGGTGGTCTTGCAAAAACAGGAAAACCACTATGGTCAAGAGAGGTTCTGTGCACTTCTGCAGCTAATAGGAACAGCCCAGCAAGCTCGAAGTTTTGCTTACCGACTTGCACTCAATGGTGATGGACGGCGACTGATTTGGGAAGCAATTCCTCGGTCTGTTCGGGAGGGAATTGAGACAGCAATGATGAACAGTGACTGCCTTGTCTTTGACACCAACACGGCAGAGCTTTTTGCAGAAAATGGTGATTTAAGCATCACCGTAACTATTTCCCAGCGTTGAAATGGCAATAAGACATTTTCTGGCCATTGTTTAGAACTGTAATTTCACAGAAAATAAGGCACCCCTCTGCCTTCCAATCTGAAAGTCTTTTGGTTGGAGGAAGGTAGATACATAAAAGTAAATAAAATGCTGTAAGATACAGGAAGCAGTTTCGTGTAATAACACTGATATCTTTAAAAATAAGTCAACAGTAAACCACTGAAAATATATATTTGTACCCACAAGGTGGGCATTTTTGTTACTAAAAAAGGAAGCATTGTAAAATAATTCTGAGTTTTGTACTTGTAGTACATTGATTGTATTGCTGAAAAGTACTGAGTTTGTTCTTTGTGTGTATGTGCATGTCTGTGTGTGTGTGTGTGTGTGTGTGTGTGTGTGTGTGTGTGTGTGTAAGTGAACCTGGGTATAAGTGTGTGGGTTATTTTCTCTTGAACTGACAAGCCATCTTGAGTGGTCGTGGACCACTGCTTTTCCCCTTTGGGAGTCATTACATAGTTCTGCTGTGTTTTTCTGTGTGTGTATATTTGCTAATTTTTATTATAGTTTTTGATTAAATAAATTTGACTTTCTTTTCTGTAATTCAGGGTTTTTTTTAATTAAATCATAGCTATGTACATTAATGCATTTATGGGGTGCAATGTGCTGGTTTTATATACAATTTTAAATACAACAATCTTTCGCTGCACTTTATTATTGTGTTAGACATTTATAGTCTACACTTAATAGATTTGATATGTACCCTTGTAAAATGCACCATAAGTGTGGTCCCACCAATTACTCTCCCTCCACTCATTCCTTCCTTCCCTCCCCCCTCCTCTTTTCCTTTCATCTTGGGCTGTAGTTGGGTTATAGCTTTCATACAGAAGTATGGGTGCTTATATATTGGTTTAATAGTAGAGTTGAGTACATTGGATACATTTTTCTTCTATTATTGAGATACTTTACTAAGAAGAATATGTTCCAGCTCCATCCATGTAAATGTAAAAAAGATAAAGTCTCCATCTTTTTTAAGGCTGCATAGTATTCCATGGTGTACATATACCACATTTATGAATCTATTTGTGGGTTGATGGGCACTTTGGCTTCTTCCATTTGGCCATTATGAATTGGTCTACAATAAACATTCTGGTACAAATATCTTTGTTATAAAGTGATTTTTGATCATTTGGATATATACCTAGTAGAGGAATGGCAGGATCAAAGGGCAGGTGTAATTTTAGATCCTTGAGTGATTTCTAAACTTCTTTCCAAAGGAACATATTAGTTTGCATTCCCACCAGCAGTGCAGAAGTGTTCCCTTTTCTCCATATCCACATCAACATCTACAGTTTTAGGATTTTGTTATGTGGGCTACTCTAACTGGAATTAGATGATATCTCAAAGTGGTTTTGATTTGTATTTCTCTGATGATTAAGGATGGTGAGCATTTTTTCATATGTCTGTAGGCCATGCATGTGTCTTCTTCAGAGAAGCTTCTGTTCAAATCCCTTGCCCACAATGAAATGGGATCACTTGTTCTTTTCTTATTAATAAGTTTCAGTTTTCTGTGGATTCTGATTATCAAACCTTTGTCAGAAACGCATCCAGCCATTATCTTTCCCCACTCTGAGGGCTGCCTTCTTGCTTTACTGTGTTCTTGGCCGTGCAGAAGCTTTTAAGTTTGATCAGATCCCAGTAATGTATTTTTGGTGTTGCTTCAATTGCCATTGGGGGGGGTCCTCCTCATAAAATATTCTCCCAGGCCAATTTCTTCAAATGTTTCCCCTGCACTCTCTCCAAGAATCTTTATAGTTTCATGTCTTAAGTTTAAGTCTTTTATCCAGTGAGAATCAATTTTTGTTAATGGTAAAGGTGTGGGTCCAGTTTCAGTTTTCTACAAGTTGCCAGTCAATTCACCCAGCACCATTTGTTAAATAGGGAATCTTTCCCCCAATTCATGTTTTCAATAGGCTTATCAAAGATCAAATGACCATAAGTGTCTCGGTAAATCTCTTAGTTTTCTATTCTGTTCCATACAGCTACCTCTCTATTTTTATGTCAATACCATGCTGTTTTGATCCCTATAGATTAATAGTATAGTCTGAAGTCTGGTAGTGTGACTCCTCCTGATTTGTTTTTATTTCTGAGTAATGTCTTGGCTATTCAAGTTTGTTTTGGATTCCATATAAAACAAAGTACTATTTGTTCCAGATCTTTAAGTATGACACTGGTGCTTTAATAGGGATTGCATTAAATTTGTAAATTGCTTTGGGTAGTATGGACATTTTAACAATGTTGATTCTTCCCAGCCATGAGTATGGTATGTTTTTCTATTTCTTAACATCTTCAGCTATTTCTTTTCTCAGAGTTTCATAGCTCTCTTTGTAGAGATCTTTCATGTCCTTTGTTAGGTAAATTCACAGATATTTCATCTTCTTTGGCACTACTGTAAAAGGAATAGAATCCTTGACTGTTTTTTCAGCTTGACTATTGTTGGTATATACAAAGGCTACAGATTTGTGAGTATTGATTTTGTGTTGTGAGATGCTGCTGTATTCATTGATCACTTCTAAGAGTTTTGTAGTTGAGTCCCTAGGGTTTTCTGCCTATAAAATCATATTCATATCATCTGTGAAGAGTGAATGTTTGATCTCCTTTGACTCTATTTGGATACACTTGATTGCCTTCTCTTGCCTGATTGTGATGGCTAAGAATTCCATTACAAAGTTAAAAAGCAGTGGAGACAATGGGTAACCTTGCCTGGTTCCTGATGTGAGTGGAAGTGTTTTCAATTTTACTCTATTCAATATGATATTGGCTGTGAGTTTGCTGTAGATGGCCTCTATCAGTTTAGGAAATATCCCTTCTAAACCTATTTTCTTAAGTATTCTGATCATTAAAGGGTGCTGGATGTTATCAAAAGGTTTTTCTGCATCAATTGAGAGAACCATATAGTTTTTATTTTTTATTTTGTTTATATGATGTATTATGTTAATAGATTTACATATATTGAACCACCCTTGAGACCCTGGATAAAATCAACTTGGTCATGGTGTATAATTTGTTTGATGTGTTGCTGGATTCTGTTTGCTAGGATCTTATTGAATATTTTTGCATCTATTTTAATAAAATATATTGGTCTATAATTTTATTTCCTTGTTGGGTCTTTTCCTGGTTTGAGGATCAGGGTGATATTAGAATAGAATGTGTTGGGAAGTAGTCTTTCTTTTTCTGTTTTGGAAAAGGTTATGTAATATAGGTACTAGTTCCTCTTTAAAGGTTTGGTAAAATTCTGATGTGAAGCCATCTGGTCCCAGACTTGTATTTCTTGGGAGATTTCATATAGTTGATGCTATTTCACTACTTTATATAAGTCTATTCAACATTTCCAATTCTTTCTGGCTAAGTCTATGAAGGTGGCATGATTCCAAGTATTGGTCTATTTCCTTCAGATTTTCATGTTTCTGAAAATAGAATTTTTTGTAGTATTCATTAAGGATTTTTTGAATTTCTGATGTGTCTATTGTCACTTCGCCTTTGTCATTTCTGATTGGTGACATTAGGGATTTTACTTTTCTGTTTCTGGTTAGGGTAGCCAAAGGTTTATCAATTTGGTTAATCTTTAAAAAAAAAAAAAGCAGAAGGGCGGAGCAAGATGGCGGTCAGGACAGACGTGTAACCCATCTCTCCCTAGGCATCAGGTAAGAGGGAGGGGGCTCTGGATCTTTCCCTACTTGGATTATTGGAGTGGATAGACAGCTGGAGGTGCACAGCGAGTTGGTGGTTTGCTGTGTTTGAAGTGCAATTCAAAAACACAGACTTTGCTGTGGAGTTTTTCCCCTGCCCGGCAGCATCGGCCCCTCCCTCATGGAGGCCAGAAGTTCACAATTCACAAAATCTAGTTGACAAAAATTTCAGTGATCTGTGGATTCCTAAGTGGAGTTAGAAGTCCAGAGAGGGGTGCCCCTCAGAGCTATGGAGGGCTGGGCAGCCCAAGGGAAAATTGAGGGGAGGGGATCCCACCTGGGAAACAGACATTTTGAATTTTCCGAATGGAAGACATCTTTTCCCAGAACAGCAGGAGAAATTGAACGGACTGTACCATCCCTGCTGGGGAATACTGGTGAGGTCTGCCTGTTCAGGCTGCATGGGGAACTGGGGCTCAATGGAGAGACTCTGAGTCTTGGCAATTGGGGAAGAGATCCCCACGCACTGCAGCTACAGGAGCAGCAGTGGCTGTGCCAGCAGTGGTGCCAGCAGCCAGACCAGCACCAGCCAGCCCCTCCTCCACAGTCGATTGCAGTTGCCAGTTCTTGGAGAACATGGAAGCAGGTGGAAAGATTTGTGAAGCGTGGACTCCTACACTGAGTTTGGAGGTCAGATAGGTGTACCGTCTGGAACAGAACATCTGAAGTGGGGCAACATTTAGGAAACAAACTTTTATAGAAACTCCAAAAATGGTGACCAGCCAGGTAGAGTGGTTACCATGATAACATTATAAACTGTGAATCAAATATAAGCCTGGGAATCACTCACAGTGCCACCTGATGTCCAGAAAGTATATTGCATTATAAATATATTCCTACTTAAGTTGACACCTACCTCATGTGTATAGATGTGTATTACTATATATACACAAGATTAATATTTTTTGAGGTTGGTGCCTTTTTTTTCTCTTTTCCCATCCTATTCTTGGAGGAGCTATTGTTAATTTTTTTATTTTTTATTTTCTTTTTAATTTTATTTTTCCTTTTTTTAATTTTATTTTTCTTTCAGCTTTCTTTTTTTTAAAATGTCTTGCAAACACTACTTTTTTTTACCTTTCTTTTCTTTCTCTCTTCCTCTTCTTCTCTTCTTATGGTTCTGTGAGTGCTTACATCAGACTTTTTAGAGGTTTTTTTCCTTAATTATTTTACAATTATTATTTTTATTGTAGATTTTTTTCATTTTGTTTGTTTGTTTGTTTTGTCTATATGTCTTTGCGTTTCTGACTGTGCATGCATCTGTGGACTTGTGTGTCTGGTAGCCTTTTTAATCTGTTTATTAGTTCATTTGGTCTCAATGTGATTGGTGGTTCTGCTAAATCCTCAGGTTGGCTATTTTCCCTAACTCCAATTTTCACATCCAACAAGAACAAGGGGTAACAAGATACAATGGCTGATTGGAGCCAGATCCCAACCGAGGCTCCAGTCCAGAGGGAGAGATAACAGAAAGAACTCAAGTAAGCCAAAGGAGGGGAGCTGAGCTTTGAGATGAGATAGATAATTGCTCCTCTTCCCTGCTGAGGCAAGCTTCGACCCCAAAGAAACTATTTTCAGTACAGATCTCATCCCAAAGAGGCTGTGTGGCTGTTCCTTACCCTAAGAGAGCTGCTTGCTTCCTGTGTGATCTTTACTGGTGAGCAACAAACTGAGGCTCTCCTTCCTCACCCCACTGGAGGGAATTGCTGGAAGTTAAGACTCCTTCTCAAGAGAACCCCTTCTAAGAGTCTAGGAATTCCCTTGTCTGGTAGGAAATTTGAACAAATGTTTTCCTTGCTACCTTGAACCTTCAGTCTATGCTCCAACCCCCAGCCTGGCAGTCTAGACGTACAACTCCTCCAGAATCCAGATTGTCTGCATTTCTTAGCTAGGACCGGGAATTGCATAGATGGTGGCTATACAGCTGTACTGTTCCTGTGAATCCAATAACTGTACAGGAAGACATAAAGGGAAAGGTGACTGACCTGGCCTAAAGAAAAAGAGTATCTCAGCAGCAAACAGAGACTTGGGTACCTGCACTGCAGGTGGTGGCTCAGAAGCTGCTGAGGTGCACGAACCTGAGAGGAGGCACCTCCCACCCAACATCAGCATTAGAAGAGTGATCCTGCTAGGGTCTAACCCTGGAGAGCCATCTCCCCAATGCTGTGGCCTTCCAGAGGGAACCACACCTCACCCTGTAGGGATTCCAGTACTGCAGAAAAGTGGCAACAAAGGTGCAGTGGCCAAGGGAGAAATTCTTTTGCAGCCTGGATATCCTTAGGTTTGGACTGAGCTCAGGTGGAACTTTCTTCAGCTGCCATTGAGTACCTGAGGCAGGCAGACCCCAGCCTCCCATAATGGATGGTGGTAGTCTGTGGTATCCATGAGGAGGAGGCAACAACCTCATTTTGAATCTGGCAGGCACATAGGCCTGGCACATTTGCTTATTGGACAGAGCAGGGTCACAGAGACTGGGTTAACAGAGATTGCCAGAGAGACTATCAGGGACCAGAGTGACCAGAGTTGTTGGTGAAGGACGACCAAGGTGAGATAAGAGGCATCAACCCCCTGGCTCTAAACCTCGTACCAAATGGGCATTTTTGACTCCTCAGAGCACCAAAGGCATTCAAATCACACTCGAGTTGCCAATAGACCCCCAACATCTAGTTGCTGGAGTCCTCTTGAACTCTCCAGCTAGAGACTGGGGGGCTGTCGGGAACAATTGGTCTGGAATTCTTGAACTAGACAAATTATACGAGGACACTCCAAGGTGGGTCCCAGGTATTTCTGTAGTGGGAAGGTTTGATTGTCCTCTTCCAGATATTACCGGTGGGGGAAGGGTTGTCCTAGTTGCTTGTATTTCACCGAAGCTGCGACTGCAACCCAGGATTACTGATATACTAGGATTAGACAGAGATCAGCTGAATACAAGACAGAGCCACCTATTCCCACTACACCAAGCAAGCCTCGAGAGTCACAGATTCTAATAATGTACAGGTACTTTGCAAAATTATAGAGGAAAAGCTACAGTCACCAGTCCCAGCTCCTAGGTGAAGGGCTGATCAACCACAACCATAGAAGTTTCCAGTCCAATTTCACCTGACCTGCTCATCTAGCTAAACGCTGAAAAATAATCATGGGGCAGAATCAGCAGAAAAACTCTGGCAACATGAATAAACAAAACAGTTCAACTACCCCAAGAAATGACAAACCAGTCAATCCAGAGGATCCCATCCACAAACAGATAGCTGAGATGTCTGAAATCGAATTTAGAATTTGGATTGCAAACAAGATCAACAAAATGGAAATAAAGACAGAGGTAGAAATTGTACGATTAATTCAGAAGATGTCTCAAGAATTCAATCAATTCAAAGACAAAATGATCAAAGATTTTGAGACAAGTAGCCCTCAAAGATCTGAGAAATACAGTGGAAGCCCTCAGTAACAGAATGGAGCAAGCAGAAGAAAGGATTTCTGAGACGAAGAGCTTTCAAACGCTCCCAAATGCTCAAAGAAGAAGAGAAATGGAAGGCGAAAATGGATCATTCTCTCAGAGACTCTGGGATAACTCGAAGAAAACCAATATTCGTCTTATACGGATACCTGAAAGTGACGAACTGGCATCACAAGACACAGAGTCCCTTCTTCTTGAGATTATGAAAGAGAATTTTCCAGACATGCCTAGAGACTCTAAAATTCAGATAGCAGACAGTTTCAGAACCCCAGCACAACTCGACCCGAATAAGACATCCCCCAGCCACATCATAGTCAACTTCACTAAAGTTAATATGGAGAAGATTCTGAAAGCAGCCAGATGCAAGAAAACCATTACCTACAAGGGGAAGAATATTAGAATAACTGCAGCTCTCTCTGCTGAAACCTTTCAAGCTAGAAGGGAATGGTCATTCACTTTTGACCTCCTAAAACAAAACAACTTCCAACCCAGGATCCTATATCCAGCCAAACTGAGTTTCATTTATGATGGAGAAATTAAATACTTTAACGACACCCATCTATTGAAGAAATTTGCTATAACTAAACCAGCTCTCCAGAATATTCTCAGACCTATCCTCCATAATGACCAGTGCAAACCTCCACCACAAAAGTAAACTCACTCAGAAACTTTCAACCAAATTCTAAACTCCACAATGGTGAAAGGATCAAAAATAACCATTTCTCTTTTGAAAGGCTTATCATTAATTTCAATTAATGTGAATGGTTTAAATTGACAGGTTGGCTGACTGGCTACAAAAACTCAGACCAGATATGTGTCATATACAAGAATCTCATCTTACCTTAAAAGATAAAAATAGACTCAAGGTGAAGGGATGGTCATCTATATTCCAGGCAAATGGAAAGCAGAAAAAAGAAGGTGTTGCCATCTTATTTGCAGATACACTAGGCTTTAAACCAACCAAAATAAGTAAAGATAAAGATGGACATTTTATATATGTTAAAGGTAATACTCAAAATGATGAGGTTTCAATTATTAATATTTATGCACCCAACCAGAATGTGCCTCAATTTATAAGAGAAACTCTAACAGACATGAGCAACTTGATCTCCTCCAGCTCCATAGTAGTCAGAGACTTTAATGCTCTTTTAACAGTATTGAACAGATCCTCCATAAAGAAGCTAAGCAAAGAAATTTTAGATTTAAACTTAACCATCCAACATTTGGATTTACATCTACCAAACACTTCATCCCAACAAAACTGAATACACATTCTTCTCATCAGCCCATGGATTGTACTCCAAAATCAACTGCATCTTAGGTTACAAGTCTAAGCTCAGCAAATTTAAAAAAATATAAATTATTCCTTGCATCTTCTCAGACCATCATGGAATAAAAGTTGAACTCAATAACATCAAGAATCTGCATACTCAAACAAAAACATGGAAGCTAAACAACCTCATGCTAAAGGACAGATGGGTCATTGATGAGATTAAGCAGGAAATTTCCAAATTTTTGGAACAAAATGACAATGAAGACATGAATTATCAGAACCTCTGGGATACTGCAAAGGCAGTTCTCAGAGGGAAATTTATAGTACTACAAACATTCCTCAAGAGAACAGAAAGAGAGGAAGTTAACAACATAATGGGACATCTTAAACAACTGGAAAAAGAAGAACATTCCAATCCCAAACCCAGCAGAAGAAAAGAAATAACCAAAATTAGTGCAGAATTAAATGAAATTGAAAATAAAAGAATTATACAACAGATCAATAAATCAAAAAGTTGGTTTTTTGAAAAAGTCAATAAAATAAATAAACCTTTGGCTAACTTAACCAGGAAAAAAAAAGAGTAAAATCTCTAATATCATCGATCAGAAATGGTAAAGATGAAATAACAGACTCCTCAGAAATTCAAATCATCCTTAATGAATACTACAAGAAACTTTACTCTCAGAAATATGAAAATCTGAAGGAAATTGACCAATAAGTGGAAGCACGCCACCTTCCAAGACTTAGCCAGGATGAAGTGGAAATGTTGAATAGGCCAATATCAAGTTCTGAAATAGCATCAATTATACAAAATCTCCCTAAAAAGAAAAGCCCAGGACCGGATGACTTCACGTCAGAATTCTACCAAACCTTTAAAGAAGAACTAGTACCTATATTACTCAACCTTTTCCAAAATATAGAAAAAAGAAGGAATATTACCCAACACATTCTATGAAGCAAACATCACCTTGTTCCCTAAACCAGGAAAAAAACCAACAAGAAAAGAAAATTATAGACCAATATAGCTAATGAATATTGATGTGAAAATATTCAATAAAATCATAGCAAATAGAATCCAGCAACACATCAAACAAATTATACATCTCGACCAAGTGGGTTTTATCCCAGGATCTCAAGGATGGTTCAATATACGTAAATCGAGGAATGTAACCCAACACATAAACAAATTTAAAAATAAAGACCATATGATCCTCTCAATTGACACAGAAAAAGCTTTTGACAATATCCAACTCCAACATCCCTTCATGATCAGAACATTAAAGAAAATTGGTATTGAAGGGATATTTCTTAAATTGATAGAGGCTATCTACAGCAAACCCACAGCCAATATTGTATTGAATGGAGTTAAATTGAAACCATTCCCACTTAGATCAGGAAACAGGCAAGGTTTCCCACTGTCTTCATTGCTCTTTAATATTGTAATGGAAGTTTTAGCCTTTGCAATTAGAGAAGAAAAGACAATCAAAGGTATCCACATAGGGTCAGAAGAGATCAAACTTTCAGTCTTCGCAGATGATATGATTGTATATCTGGAAAACACCAGGGATTTGGACTATAAAACTTTTAGAAGTGATCAAGGAATACAGCAGTGTATCTGGCTACAAAATCAACACTCATAAATCGGTAGCCTTTATATACACCAACAACAACCAAGCAGAAAAAACAGTTAAAGTCTCTATTCTTTTCACAGTAGTGCCAAAGAA
>CAUYON010029516.1:0-53236 GCA_963573935.1 Arctocebus calabarensis | reverse complement strand
CAATCTACCTATTCAATGACATCCTTTAAGATACCAACATTGTACTTTCAAAATTTGGAAAAAATGATTCTGCATTTTGTATGGAACCAGAAAAAAACCTGTATAGCTAAGGCAGTTCTTAGTAATAAAAACAAAGCTGGGAGCATCACCATACCAGATTTTAGGCTGTACTACAAAGCCATAGTGGTCAAGATGGCATGGTACTGGCACAAAAATAGAGACATAGACATTTGGAATCGAATAAAAAACCAGGAAATGAAACTAACATCTTCCAATCACCTAATCTTCAATAAACCAAACAAGAACATACCTTGGGGGAAAGACTCCCTATTCAATAAATGGTGCTGGGAAAACTGGATATCCACATGTAAAAGACTGAAAAGGGACCTACACTTTTCTCCACTCACAAAAATTGATTCAAGATGCATAAAGGACTTAAATTTAATGCATGAAACATTAAACATCCTGAAAGAAAGCATAGGAAAAATGCTGGAAGATATCAGCCTAGAGAAAGACTTCATGAAGAAGATAGCCATGGCAATTACAACAACAAAAACAAACAAATGGGACTGAATTAAAAATTAAAAGGTTTATAAAGTAAATTATGTTAAGCTAACGTTAGTTCATTACTGAAGAAAGAAAAATTCTCTTCTGTGCATTAAGTGTAGCCTGAGTGTACGAGATACATGAAGTTTATGGTACAGTCATGGCCTCGGTCACCACTCACTCACCCACTCACCCACTCCCCAGAGCCACTTCCAGGCCCATCAGCAGCATTCCTGGCAAGTGCCCTATACAGATGTATCATTTTTCCCTTTTATGTCATATTTTGACTGTATCTTCCATACGTTTAGACATGTTTAGATGCACAAGCATGCTCGGTTGCAGTTGCCGACAGTGTTCAGTGCCTCGCTGCAGGTGTGTGGTCAGGAGCCGATCACTGAGCGTGCTGCCCAGGCGTACAGTGGGCAGGGCCATCCAGGTTTGTGTGACACTCACATGACGATGAAATCTAACAACGCGTTTCTCAGAACATGTCCCCATCAGTAAGTAATACTTTTATGTGTATGTATGTTCTCCACCATGTCCAGTAGAGGGATAAACTTTGTGCTTGGTAGGTTTAGAAATGCATAGAGGTTAACAATAATAACAATAATTATGGGCTGACTTTTCCTAAGTACCGTTTCTTTGTAAAAAGGAGGAAAAGGATTGGATGTGGAGGCTCACACCTGGCTGACCTGGGAAGGCCACTGGAGGCCAGGAGTCAGAGAGCAGCCTGAGCAATATAGCGACACCTTTGTCTCAACCGAAAAATGAAAAAGGAGCAAAAGGAGCACTGGATCATTTTCTGGCAATACTATATGCAGAGTTAAGTTTACAGTTAGTAATTTTTTAAACAAAAATTTTTGTTTAAATGAAATTTGCAAATTTTATATTGTTACACTGTATTTGTTCAGTCATTCACTGAACAGGCAGGATTTTACCTAATAATATCTTTTTAGCTTAGCAGTCAACGCCTGTTTCTTAGTGGGTTTGAGTTCCAGCTCCTCCCCTCACTGGCTTTGTGAACTGGGATGCATCGTCACACTCTATATGGGTCTCCTTTTTATAAATATGGGCCGTGATGAGACTTACCTCTCAGGGCAGCGTGTTGTGATGCTGAATGAGGCAGAGCTTTTCAGGTGCTACAGTCCCCACACCTGACGGATGCTCGGTCAACATCTGTTGGGAAAATGTTTGTTGAATGAACTCTAAGTAAAAATTGTTCATTTTATTAATTATTCTTTTTAAATGTGAGTAACATTGTATTATAAAGATCACTTTCAGGAGATTGGTTAGATGTCTTTCCTTCGGATGCTCGGTCAACATCTGTTGGGAAAATGTTTGTTGAATGAACTCTAAGTAAAAATTGTTCATTTTATTAATTATTCTTTTTAAATGTGAGTAACATTGTATTATAAAGATCACTTTTAGGAGATTGGTTAGATGTCTTTCCTTCTGTGTAACCATCTGCTATTAAGTTCCCTTCAGTTACCTTTATATAGTACTTTTCTAAGTGTTTCACATCTGGGCCTTGGAAAGTGTATATGATGTGTTTTTTCAGGTAAAAACATTAATTATCAGAGAAATGTGTTCAACCGCCCTTTGCTCCCCACACTTATGTTCTGCGTCTCCAAATTAAGTAAACATATTATGATATTATTACAGCTTCCTCTGAGTTATTGCTTTCTTATATTAATAATAATCTTTTGGGGATTGTAACGCAGGCTTTTCACAAAGCACCCATTTGGGAGATGTTTTAGGTACTAAGCCCACCTTAAAAATTTTTCCAGTCCGTGTCTTCACTTTAAAAATGGAAATCAGCTCACAGACGTCATGAGACCATTCCCTCTTCTGCAACTGTTCTCACTCTCTCCACACCTGACATGAGGCGCATGTGCCTGAGAGTGGCCCTCAGTCTCGTCTATGACTCATTGTTAATCATCGAAAGGAATAGCTCCATCAGTTCATAAATTTGGAGTGGACTCAATTTCCCACACAGTCTGTTAAATGATCATCAGCAAGCTGCTCAACTGGACTCATAAACTCTTAAACTCCCATGATTTGGAGGCGATTTGGGGCATATTGACAAACAAATTTACATATTCTAGACTTGTTCAGGGGAAGCCTTCTCTGTCTTCCAGAATATATGTTAGCTTTCTGCAGGCATTTGGTTCACAAACTAAATACTTAAGATTTAAGCCCATTAGGTAAACCATTTATCTACATCTTATGTTGTAATGAGAGAATGAATTTGGAAGAATTCTGCTCAGCGAAAAGTCATTACTCCTCCATAAGAGTCTCTTATAAACCAAGGTCGCTTTGATGAGGATTGCTAGAAACATACACAAATCCACCAAATAAGAGCCTATAAAGCACAGAGAGTAAAGTGATTTTTAAAATACGTAGCATCTTTGTCCTGTGAGGTACAAATCATTTACCCAGACATTCCTCAACTATTCCTACAAACTTTTTTTTCCCAGAAGAACTTGAAGATTATATTGTAAATATTTTTTTAAAAAAACAACTTGTGATTTTATTGTAACTGTATATCTCTGTGTTAGTCTGACCTTTCCTCACAGAGCTCAGAAAGGCTTTCGCGTACAGGTTTTTTTTGTCTTTGTGAATGAAACTTTTATGTTTATGAGTATTTTTTATCCTTGAAAATAAAACACCCATTGTGTTGACCCCGTTAATGTGTGCTTCAAGTTAATCTGGTATAAAGTCAATTTCCTTTCCCCTTCGAAGTTCTTTTTTATTTTTATTTTAGCTAATGCCATACAGAAATGACAGTATAGGAGGAGTTCAAATGATCATAAAGAAGGCTCTACTAACCTCAGGCCTCCTTCAACAGAAATTCATCTCTATTTTTTAGACTCAATTTTGTTGAGGTATAATTTATATGAAATAAAATTCACTCATTTTAAGTGAACAATTTGATCAGTTCAGCCCACTGTTCATGCAGTCAGCATATCAACATTTCCATCGGCACAAAAACATTCCCTTGTGATTCTCTACAATCAATCCCCTCCCCTCCCCATCTATACATGTATGGTTTTTGTCACTCGGTCTTTTCTGTTCTAATAATTCACATACAAAGAATCACATAGCATTTAGTCTTTCGTATCTGGCTTTTTACTCTGCATGGTTTTGAGAATCTTCTGTTGTGTGCACAGTAGTTTGCTTGGTGTTCCTGTATGGACATACCACAATGTGTCTTGTGGACATACCACAATGTGTCTATCCGCTCATCAGCTGGTGGACATCTGCATTGTCTCCAGGTTTAACTGGGATGGACAAGCCCACTGTGAACATTCTTGTACAAGTCTTTTTGTGCATGTATTTTTAACTTCTCTTGGGCAGACACTGAGGCACTGGATTCTTGGGTCTCGTAATAACTGTGAGTTTTTCCATGCTATTTATACCACTTGATGTTCCCCCCAGGAATATATGAGAGCTTCAGTGGGCTCACATCTTTGCTAACACTCAATATGACAGACTTGTAAATCTTATATGAATGCATTCTGGTGTGTACAGCAGTATCTGATGGTTTTATTCTGCACAAGTGTTCTGCTAATGTCAAATGATGTTGAACATCTTTTCATGTGCCTGTTGGCCGGCCAGGTGTCTTCTCTGGTGAAGCATCTACTTAAATTGTTGGTGTATTCTTCTTGGAAAGGTTTAGGGAATACAAGTGATTTTTGTTACAAGGGCAAATTGTATAGGGGTGAAATTGTGGATTTTAGTATACTCTGCTCAAATAGTGTGCACTGTACCTGAGAAGCAATCTGTGATCCCCTAGACCCCCCTACCCTCCCTGCTGCTGAGTTTGCAACCTCCATAGTCCACATTGAGTGACCATGTATACCTATTTGTTTTCCATTTCTGAGATATGTCGCCTAGGATAATGGTCTTTAGTTCCATCCAAGTTGCTTCAAAAGACATTATTTCACTCCTTTTAATGGCCAACTAGAACTCCTTGGTATATGTACCTATGTGTACCACATTTTCTTTATCCAATTTTCAGTTGATGGGCACTTAAGTTGATACCGTATCTTTGCAATGGTGAATTGTGCCGCAATAAACATAAGGGTGCAGGTGTCTTTTTGATATAATTCCTGTGGGTAGATACCCAGTAGTGGGTTTGCTGGATCAAATAGTAGGTCTACTTTTAGTTTTTTGAGGAATCTCCATACGGTTCTCCACGGAGGGTTTATTAAATTACATTCTTACCAACCGTCTATAAGCATTCCCTTTTCATCACATCTTTCCTAGAATTTATTGTTTTTTAACTTTTTATAATAATGGCCACTCTGACAGGAATAAGATGGTATCTCGTTGTGGTTTTAATTTGCACATCCCTGATAACTAGTGATGTTGAACATTTTTTCATATGCTTTTTGGCCATTTGTCTATCTTCTTTTGAAAAAATCTCTGTTCATGTCTTTTGCCCATTTTTTGGTCGGTTTTTTTTTCTTCCTGATTTGAGTTCTTCATAAATTCTAAATATTAGTTCTTTGTCAGATTTATAATTTGTGAACATTTTCTCTCATTCAGTAGGTTGTCTATTTATTTTGTTGATTATTTCCTTTGCTGTGCAGAAAACTTCTATTTTAATTCTCATTTATTTATCTTTGTGGTTGCTGTATTTGCTTTTGGGGTCTTAAGTCATACATTCTTTGCTTAGGCCAATGTCTAGATGAGTTTTTCCTATATTTTCTTCTAGAATTTTTATAATTTTAGACTTTTAAAGTCTTTAATCCATTATGAGTTAATTTTTGTATATACCAAGAGATTAGGGTTCCAGTTTCATTCATCTGCATATGGTATCCAATATTACAGCCACAATTCATTGAATAAGGCACCCTTTCCCTTGTGTATGTTTTTATTTGCTTTGCCAAAAATCCATTGGCTGTGGCTATATGGTTTTATTTCTGGGTTCTCTGTTGTTTCATTGGTCTGTGTCAACATTTACACCAGTACTGTGCTTTTTGGTTATTATAGCCATGTAGTATAATTTGAAGTCAGGTAATGATGTCCCTCCAGATTTGTTCTTTGTATTTAGGAGTCTTTGGCTATTGAGCCTCTTTTTGACTCTATATGAAATTTAAAGACAATCAGGCAAGAGAAAGAAATAAAGAGCATTCAAATTGAAAAAAAAAAAGGAGGTAAAATAATCCCTCTTTACTGAGAATATGATCTTACACCTAGAAAATTCTAAAGACTCCCCCAAAAGACTCCTAGAATTGACAAATAAATTCAGTAAAGTCTCAAGTTACAAAATTCATGTGCACAAATCGGTAACATACACTAATTAAACAGTTAAGACTGAG
The DNA here is from genome assembly GCA_963573935.1 of Arctocebus calabarensis. NCBI lineage: Eukaryota > Metazoa > Chordata > Mammalia > Primates > Lorisidae > Arctocebus > Arctocebus calabarensis. The sequence continues at coordinate 47,363 of CAUYON010029516.1, read as the reverse complement.
ATACAACTAAAGACTCATTAGCATTTACAATAACTACAAAGAAAATAAAATACCTAGGAATATATCTACCCAACGAGCTGAAAGATCTTGACAAAGTACTGATGGAAGAAATCATAGGTGACATAAACAAATGGAAAAACATTCAGTGCTCATGGGTTAGAAGAATCAACATTGTTAAAACGTCCATACTGCCCAAAGTGATTTATAGGTTCAATGTAGTTCCCATCAAAATACCAATGTCATTTTTCATAGAATTTGGCATATTTTTATTAGTTTCTCTTTTTTTTATTGAATTATGGGGTTTAGTCACATATTCTGGACACAAGAATATATTATCAGACATATATTTTACAAATCATTTCCTTTAGTTGATGATTTGTTTTTTCATGTTCTTAACATTGTGTTTTTTCTCCTATTTTCTTCTAGAAGTTGTATAGTTTTAGCTCTTATCTATAGTGTATCATCTACCTTAAGGTTATTTTTTGTGTATCATGGTGAGAGTTAAAGTTATTTTTATACATAGTTATCTAAGTATCTCAGCATTATTTATGAAAAGACTGTCCTTAGCCCACAGAATGGCTTGCAACCTTTGTTGAAAATGAATTGACTTTGTATCTAGGCTCTCTTCTTTTTCATATATGTATGGACATATATTTATTTGTGTGTGTGTGTGCACGTGCGTGTATGTATTTATCCTATGTCAATATCATAATGTCTTGATGACTATAGTGTCTATCTCTAAAAGTTTCACTTGAGTCTTATCTTTTATCTCCTGTTTTTTTTCATATCGTGGTCATGTTTTGTGTTACTTTCTTGAGCACACCGAGCATTCTAAGCAAACTTCTAAGTATTCTGTAATAGCTCTTTATTCTTCTCTGTGTAATTACACAGGGTTGATCATTTCTGGGTCTTACTGATTGATTTTTATTGAGTCATATTTCACTCATTCTTTGAATGTATGATGATTTTTAATTAGATGCCAAAAATAATGAATTTTTTATTATTGGTTGCAGAATTTTGTGTTATTTCTTTAAATGGTGTTTGATTTTGTGCACATAATTATTTGAATTTAGTTGATTGTTGTGAGACTTTTGATGCTTTTTAAAATTTCCTTGCTTATTTATTTATTTATTTATTTTGCTTTTTCTTTTTGCTATTGAGACAGAGTCCCACCCTGTTCCCTGAGCAGAATGCAGTGGTATCATAGCTCACTGCAACTTCAGACTTGGCTGTGGGCGTCCCACTGCCTCAACCTCTGGGAGCTGCTGGGATTACAGGCACTCCCTGTGGTGCCCCTCTGGGTTTTTCCATTTCTTTTAGGAGTCCTGGTCTCACTCTCACTCAGGCAAGTCTTGAACTCCTGAGCTCAAGCAGTTCTTCCTCCTCAGCCTCCCACAGTGCTGGGGTTACAGGCATGAGCCACCACACCTGGCCCATTTGATGCTTTTTTTGGTTGAGTTTAGGGTTACTTCAAGTCCTTTACCCACCCTGAGATGGGATCACTTGTTCTTTTCTTGCTAATACATTTGAGTTCTCTGTGGATTCGGGTTATTAAACCTTTGTCGGAGACATAACCTGCAAATATCTTTTCCCATTCTGAGGGCTGTCTGCTTGCTTTACTTACTGTGTTCTTGACTGTGAGAAGTCTTTTTAGTTTGATCAGGTCCCAGTAATGTATTTTTGGTATTGCTTCAATTGCCCACGGAGTCTTCCTCATAAAATATTCGCCCAGGCCAATTTCTTTAAGAGTTTTCCCTAAAGTTTCTTTTAGTATTTTCATAGTTTCATGTCTTATGTTTAAATATTTAATACAGTGAGAATCTATCTTAGTTAATGGTGAAAGGTGTGGGTTCAGTTTCAGTCTTCTACAGGTCACCAGACAGTCCATCCAGCACCAATTGTTAAATTGGGAATATTTCCCCCATTGAATTTTTTTTTTTTTTTGCAGTTTTTGACTGGAACTGGGTTTGAACCCACCACCTCCGGTATGTGGGACTGGCACACTACTCCTTTGAGCCACAGGCGCTGCCCCTCATTGAATGTTAATTGGCTTGTCAAAGATCAAATAATGCTAAGTAGCTGAGTTCATCTCTTGGTTCTCTATTCTGTTGCATACATCTACCTCTCTGTTTTTGTACCAGCACCATGCTGTTTGGATCACTATCAATTTATAGTATAGTCTGAGGTCTGGTAGTATGATTCCTCCTGCTTTGTTTTTATTTCTGAGTAATTTCTTGGCTATTTGAGGTTTTTTTTACTTCTCTGAAGAAGACAGGTGCATGGCCTACAGACATACAAAAAAATGCTCATCATCCTTAATCATCAGAGAAATGCAAATCAAAACCACTTTGAGATATCATCTAACTCCAGTAAGATTAGCCCACATCACAAAATTCCCAAACTAGAGATGTTGGTGTGGATGTGGAGAAAAGGGAACACTTCTACACTGATGGTGGGAATGCAAACTAACATGTTCCTTTTGGAAAGATATTTGGGGCTTGGCACCTATGGCTCAATGGGCTAAGGCACCAGCCACGTACACCTGAGCTGGCGGGTTCGAATCCAGCCCGGGCCTGCCAAACAACAATGGTGGCTGCAACAAAAAAATGGCCAGCGTTGTGGCAGGCGCCTATAGTCCCAACTACTTGGGAGGTGGAGGCAGGAGACTCGCTTGAGCCCAGGAGTTGAGGTTGCTGTGAGCTGTGATGCCACAGCACTCTATCCAGGGTGACAGCTTGAGGCTTTGTCTCAAAAAAAAAAAAAAAAAGAAAAGAAAAAAATGGAAAGATATTTGGAGAACACTTAGGGATCTAAAAATAGACCTGCCATTTGATCCTACAATTCCTCTACTAGGTATATATCCAGAAGACCAAAAATCACATTATAACAGATATTTGTAACAGAATGTTTATTGCAGCCCAATTAATAATTGCTAGGTCATGGAAGAAGCCCAAGTGCCTTATTGACCCATGAATGGATTAATAAATTGTGGTGTATGTACACCATGGAATATTATGCAGCCTTAAAAAAGATGGAGATTTTACCTCTTTCATGTTTACATGGATGGAGCTGGAACATATTCATCTTAGCAAAATATCTCAAGAATGGAAGAAAAAGTATCCAATGTACTCAGCCCTACTATGAAACCAATTTATAGCTTTCATATGAAAGCTATAACCCAATTATAGCTTGAGAATATGGGGAAAGGGGATAGTGTGGGGAGGGGAGGGGGGAGGATGGGTGGAGGAAGGGTAATTGGTGGGACTACACCTATGGTGCATCTTAGAAGGGTACATGTGAAATTTACTAAATGTAGAATATAATTGTCTTAACACAATAACTAAGAAAATGCCATGAAGGCTATGTTAACCAGTTTGATGAAAATATTGCAAATTGTATATAAAACCAGCACATTGTACTCCATGATTGCACTAATGTACACAGCTATGATTTAATAAAAAGAAAAAAAAAATGTTACCACTGGGGAAAACTAAGTAAAAGAGTACAAAAGAAAAAAAAATTAGGATTGCTTTTAACGTAAGACAACTTGAGCCCCATTGTACCTTCTGAGGACTCTTCCCAGTGCCCACATGTTACAGCATCTTTCCTATCTAGCTAATAGAATGGTAATTATTTCTTTTTTTTTTTATTGAATCATAGCTGTGTACATTAGTTCTATCATGGGGTATAGTGTGTGGGTTTCACATGCAATCTGAGATATTTTTATCAACCTGATTGACATAACATTCATGAGATTTTCTCATTTACTATGTGAAAACGTAATTATTTCTATCTCTGTTGAGCCACAGGAATTCTTTTATTTTTTTTAAATTTCAGAATACGTGTATTGTAGGGTACATATGCTTTGGGCACATGGACTGCTTCTGTACAGTTTGACTCAAAGCTATACGTGTGCCCATCACAGTGTGCATTGCACCTGCTGGGTGTGAATCCACCCTGGCCCTTCCCACTTCTTGTTCAGAAATTCTGCCTACTTCTTTTCAGTCGTTCTTTCTTTGTCTTAAACTTGGCAAGCTCAGCCTGCTCTTTTAAGTATTTTCCTAAACAATTATTATAATGCTGTCTTTTAATGTATCAAGACAGAATATAATCTGTTAAAAAAAAAAAAAAAGTCCAGACTAGCCACAGTTCTTGCATTTTGTCCTGTTCTGCAAAGGCATCTATTTTAATTTTTTTTTTTTTTTTTTGGCAGTTTTTGGCTGGGGCTGGGTTTGAACCTGCCACCTCTGGTATATGGGGCTGGCGCCCTACTCCTCTGAGCCAAAGAGCTCTTTTATATAAACTTCATCTTTCCCTTCCCCTCTCCTGATAATAGATTTGCATCACCATTTTAAATTGATTCCTTTTATTTCAACCTATGCTTCTTGTTTTATCTGTTACTGACAGCATCTCTCTAATCACACCTTTTAAGGTGAGGGTTTCCTGCCTTCCCCCTTCCCGTCACATCCCCTTCCACCTGCCGCCTCCCAGCCTCTCTCCACCATGTTTGACATTATCAACTCAGTAAATACACTCTGCTCAGCAAGTGTCATTAATGTCTATGATTTTTTTTTTGAAAATCTGAACTTCAGATGAGTTATTTCCATGTAAGTTTTGCTCCCAATAAAGACAGTATTAAGGGATGATTCTGTTTCTTGCTGGTTTTCCAGTACATGCCTTTCCAAAGAGAATATTTCTAGTATTAAGTATTTTTTTTCCTTTGGAAGACAACATTTTTTTACTTCTCTCTATAAATTTATTTATTTATTTAGGTATATCATCTTTACCTTGGAATTTCAAAACCACACAGTGATATACCTGAGTATGGCCCTTTCATGTTTCACCTTACTCAGAGCTTGGCAAATGATCTTACCTTGATGATATGTGCTCTTCAACTCTGAAAATTATAACTTTTCTTTCATATTTTCTCTTGTGTTCCTTGTTCTTCTTTTCTGGATTGATTTTCTGTTTATTTGGATTGAACTTCTAAGTATTGCATCCTCCCCACCCCAATTTTCTACATTTTTATACTTTAGTTCTGCTTTCTGGAGATTTACTCAACTCTATCTTTAAATTTTTAATTAAATGACTGTTTACGCATGCATCTCACTATATTTTTAAAGGGTTTTATTTTTCTCTGTTATTTCGTCCATTTTTAAGGATAAAATATTTTTATGACTCTCTCAAAGGATGCTAAAGTTAAATTTCCCTTGTAAAGAAGTCCTGTGCATTTCTTCCTTTTTTCCTTTTCTGTCCTTTCCTTTTGATGTTGCAGATTTTCTTCAAAATCCGAGTGATCCTTGGTCGCCCATTCCTGTGACAGGTCAGAACTGAGAGTTTTGTGTGTTATGGGGGGTTTACCCATCAGCAGGCTGTGCCTTAGTGTAAGGGAGGGTCACGTTGGTGCCCTGGAGACCCTAAATACTGGAATGAGGGTGTATCCCAATTTTTGACAGTTTTCATCATTCTTTTGGTTCACGTTAGGCATTTAAACATTACACTTAAGCTTTATACTCCTTGGCTACTTTATCAGACGAGGCAAAGTACAGTAGCTCTACTCTTTTTTCCACTTCCTGTGCTCCATCATATTTTTATAATTTCACACTGGGAAGATTTTATCTGTGACTGTGTATAATATATAAGTGATTTCTGTGATTGGAACCTAAGATCTACGTTGTTTCTGTATACAATTATAAGCGTGTAAATATTGTTCATCATGGAACCAAGTGGCATGTTAGTGTTTTATCCCCCTCTCTCTGGGTCCAAAGTGACCATCCATCTCGTGAAGTAGAAGGTATCCAGGTTTAAGCCTTGAGTTTTTCTTGCATTGAATTGAATGCTCACAATTAGTTCACATTTTACTTTACTTCATAAGTGGATGGAGAGAATCTTTTTTTTTTTTTTGAGATACAGCCTCAAGCTATCACCCTGGACAGAGTGCTGTGGCATCACAGCTCACAGCAACCTCCAATTCCTGGGCTCAAGCGAGTCTCCTGCCTCCGCCTCCCAAGTAGCTGGGACTACAGGCGCCTGCCACAATGCCCGGCCATTTTTTGGTTGCAGCCATCCTTGTTGATTGGTGGGCCCGGGCCAGATTCTAACCCACCGGCTCAGGTGTACGTGGCTGGCGCCTTAGCTGGTTGAGCCACAGGTGCTGAGCCGATGGAGAGTATCTTACACGGTTGTGTTTTTCATTTAATAACTACTTGCCATTCTTTTTTTCTTAGGGGAAGAAACACATGCTTTCTTCACTTTGCACTAATATTAATATCTTCCAGCCCCTTCATTATTCCATCTTTCGTTTGGAATTCTCTCCTTTCTTCTTGACAACAAAGTTTTTTTGGAGTTGTGAAATAGTTAGCTTTGCATTTTAAAAACGAGTCTGCTATAAAGTTTATTTTATTTGCAAAGTGTCTTATAAGAAAATACAAAGAAAATGTTTCCTAATTTGCAAGAGAATCTACAGTTTATACATGAGATAGATTAATGATGACAAGATCCATGAGGACATAGTTGGTGGATTAATTATCACGACTTGGTGAGCCAGTTCAGTGTTTAAGGGTGAAACATTCCAACTATCACAGTCTCCAAGAACAAACATACAGTCCTAACGTTACAGTTTATGGGAGATGATTATTTAAAAATCATAGGAAACACTTTAAACAGACCAGATAGTAACAAAATTCCCTGATGACAAGAGACAAAATAAGAATCAATTAAATTATACAGAAACTGTGCTCCCTCGGCTAAGGCTTTTTTTGTTGTTTTGAGTTTGAGGTTGCTGTGAGCTATGATGCCACAGCACTCTACCCAGAGTGACAGAGTAGGACTCTGTCTCAAAAACAGACAAACAAAGGGTTCTGTCAACATTCTTTGCCTTCTTCATGGTTCTAGTTTAAATACCCTTTTGCTTCATGACATATGGTTTCACTGGTTATTTTAAATAAGTCTGAGTCAAAATTTGGGGGCGGGGGGTTTATAACTTCCTGTTTATTTGGCGCCACCTGCTCTGAGAATGATTGCTCTCAAGGCCTGCGTCCCACATCCACTCTGGCTCACTTGCTATTAGGCTTGGATTTCATGCTGTTTGTGGTTAACTCTGAGTTTACTGGAGTATGTCCTCACGGAACTCCATTGCATCCTTCTGTGTTCCTATGTACCTAGGAATATTTTCATTTTATTTTTTCCTCATTTGTGATTTGTAACTTGTGTTAGGATAAAATTTTATGTTAAAAAGAGTTTTGGCATGGTTTTATTCATTGTTCGTAATTGTTCATTTTTTTTCACTGTGATCAGGGAACATAGTGTATAATATCTTCTTTTAGGAAATAAGGTTTTCTTTTTCACATGCTATAAATCAATTTTTTGGTAAACATTATCTGGACCCTTGAAAAGGAAGTGTATTTTCTGTTATGAGAATAATGAGTTTGGTGAGTATTTCTTATAGGAATCCTTTAAGCTCTATAACTCAGTTTGTTTATATTCTTATTTATTGTTGATTCATCAAGAAGTAGTTGCCAACTATTAATGTGTTTCTGTTAGTCTTGGCTTTGTTTTTCTTATAAATTACTTAGAACATTAATATTAATAACATTCCTATGGAGAAATGTACTCTTCATTGGTACAGAATGATGTAATTTACCTTGTTAAAATGTTTTGACTTGAATTTTACTTCATCTGATATAAACATATTGAGATATTTTATAATTTAGTTGTCAGTAGATGTGTAAATCTTTATTTACCTAATTACTTTAAACATTTCTCAAACTGGTATGTGTATTTCTCTTAGACTCATTTTGGGTTGTTTTTTAGAATGGTAGTTTAATCATATCTACATTTGTTCTTATTTTTGTTATCTTAGTAAATGATTTGTTTACTATCTCCTTGCTTGTTCCACTGTTATTATGTTGCCATACCAACTTCATTTATTTTTAATTATTTGAGGTTTTATGTTGAATTTTAATTCACATAGAATTTAACAACCAAGAATCAAAAGCACATATGATTCTTTGTATATACGATGAGGGAAATATCTACTTTTATCTACTTTAAACCTCTTCTTTCTCATCTTTTATTCAATTTATAATTAGAGCCATGCAATGACGTTAATTATTGTTAAAATATTGCTATTAGATATATATTATTTAAATTAGTTTTATATAAAAATGCCTTCTATGTCATCAGAAATCATTTCTATATTTAACTATTTCTTTATTTTCTGATCTTGTTTTGTTTCCTTTTCTGTGGTATAAATTTTTAAAGAATAAAATGTTAATTACAACAGTTGGAAGTGTGTATATATTTTAGGATGTCTTTATGTAAAGACTTGGGTCAGATCCTTTTTTTCAGATGTTGCCACTGCATGGCCTATAGCATTTAATGTTAAGAAAAAGGTCTAGGTTCGGTGCCTGTGGCTCAGCAGGCTAAGGCGCCAGCCATGTAAGCCTGAGCTGGCGGGTTCGAATCCAGCCTGGGCCCGCCAAACAACAATAACGGCTGCAACCCAAACAAAAATAGCCAGGTGTTGTGGCGGGCGCCCGTAGTCCCAGCTACTTGGGAGGCAGAGGCAGGAGACGCGCTTGAGCCCAGGAATTGGAGGTTGCTGTGAGCTATGATGCCACGACACTCTACCCAGGGCGACAGCTTGAGGCTCTGTCTCAAAAAAAGAAAAAAGAAAAAGGTCTAATCTTTCATAGGCAATTATTTTCTTTTTTGAAACAGAGTCGCACTCTGTGCCGTGGGTAGAGTGCTGCAGCACCATGATAGATGACCTCAACCTCAAGTTCTTGGGCCCAAGCAATCCTCCTGCCTCAGCCTCCAGAGTAGCTGGAACTATGGATACCCACCACTATGCCCAGCTAATTTCTATATTTAGTAGAGATGTGATCACTTTTGCTCAGGCTGGTCTCAAGTTCCTGAGCTCAAGGGATCTGCCCTCCTTGGCCTCCCGGAGCACTAAAATTATAGGCATGAGCCTTCATAGGTAATTTTTTTTTTTTTATCCTAATGATTCTGGAATTTTAAAATTTTTCCTTAAACTTATAATTTTCACCAAAGTCTAAGTTTGTTTTCATTAAATTTATCTAACTCATGGCTTGGTATTTTAATCCATATAATTAGACTTTTCTCATTTTAGTAAATTTTTTTTCTTTTATATCTTTGGTTATTCAGTCTGTTCCTGTTTCTCTTGTGTGCTGATCAGATTTCCTCTGTCTAGTTTCCTGTCGGTATTCCTCATTCGCGTTGATTTAATCCCCTTGTCCTTCTCTTTCCATGCACAGGTCCTGCTCGCACATCACTAGTTTTACTTTTAGTGAGTTAATTCTAATTTTTACTGTTTCTGTGTTAATTTTAGAGGTAATTTTAAATTTAGTTCTATTTATTTGAAGTCTGCTATTTTTTTCCCCTGTCACTTTAGAAATACTTTACTGTCCCCTCTTTTGCATTTTAGTTGGTTGTTTTCTAATCTGGTCTCTTTTTCCCTGAATTTCCTTGAGCATAGTGGGCAGATGCTATGTTACCTGGAGTTATTTGAAGTTAACTGGAATTATTTGCAGTTAATTATTTTCAAAACATAGGTTTTGGGGTTTTTTTATCATATCTTATTTTACATTATTGTTATTGTTTAAAGGTTAATAATTCTGGGATAAGAAACACTCTAAAGTTTGGATTTGCCCCTAACAGCATATTGCTGAAGTTTCCTTGCTACTTTCTGGAATCTCTTTGGGATTCTTCTTTTATATCTTGCACTGAGATTCTGGCTGATGCTCATTTCCATCACCAATTCAGTGACTCCCTAGCTCTAAGGGAGTGAGAAGTAAGTCACAATCATGGGCTGACCAGGATGTGTGGTTTCTCCTCCATGTTTGGTGGCACCTGCCATGCCAGGGGCTATTTGAAATGCCCAACGTGCCCATCTTCCATGTCATTCACAGGTGGAGCTGGGTTTGCCTCCTTCTGGATCCTGTTCTTACCCATGTCAGGGAGAGGTGACCCTGGGTGGAAACTGTCAGCTTCTCGGTTTGTGCTCTGGAAAGTCCACTCTCGTCCGTGGCTTCACCTCTACTCACAGAGCTGCCTCGGAAAGGCTGTTATGTGGTGGGGATGGCAGAGTTACAACAGAGATGTCATATTCTGTCCTATGACTAGGTCGCCATGTTACTTATTCAAATTGGGATAATTATGACAACAAAAGAGTTATAATTAAGTTACAATTAAGCTGATACAACTTGTGCAAAGTAAGACTGTCTAAGACAGTCACCTGTGGTCGCCCTAACTGTGACCTGCTGTTAGAGTCCATAAGTCTGTAGTATTCCTCAAGGCTTCCACTTTGGTCCCCACCCCATGCCACATACTCTCTGCCACATGCTGTTTTTCCTGGTAGTGTCTATAATTCCATAAGTAGGTACAGGTTTTCTCAGAGCAAATATTTTGAACCTCCTCTTCTGCATGGTCATTCCAACTTAGTTTCTGGTCCAATATTGATGTAATATTTGGATGCTGTTCAAATTTTAATTCCATGTTTTATCTGAAGAAGTAGATTAAACAATTGGCTTTGGTTATATACTTTTCCCTTCTTTCATTGGAGTGAAGTTATAAGCATCTCAATGAAGACTCTAAATTTGATAAAAAGTATTTGTGGTGACATGATTTTATAGGAATGGAAATCAATCATGAACAGTTCATCAATTAACGAATAGCAGAATTATGAGCTGAGAAGAACCATCCAGTCATTATTGGGTCATATAGCGTCCTCAGCATATATCACTAGCCAAATACGTAGGTCTCCCTTCCTTGCCTTCTGTTTTTTAATTGTGCAATTATTAGTGGATGATGATTAAGCTAGATTAGATCAATTAATGTTTCTACTTAAAAGAAAATTTAAATTTTAGCTGTCTCCTCATAGGGGGAGGTAATGGCATGCTATTTTCATCACCTTAAAGATGGAAAGCGGGAAATAGAGTTTTAAACGACTTTTTCTTGTTAAATACAAGCCTCAATCTTTTAAATAGATTTTTTTGTTGTTGTTAACAAGAGCTCAGAAAAAAACTCCAGATTCCAAGTTCAGCACACCATTTATTCCAACGTAAACTGTTAAGCTTCACTTCCATTTTGTGATAGATGAATTGATCAAAATTTCTCTGATTTTATGTTAATATATTTCTTTACTAGAGGAGAGGAAAATGGTAAAAAGAAGGTAGTCATTTCTCTGAGAGATTGCTTTGTAAGCTCCTTGCAGACAACACGTAAATCTCACACTTCCTAGTCCCCTTCCTGCCGTTGTACTTAGCACCCAGCACAGTCGGGAGCAATTCCCGGGTAGTTTACCATCATTTATTAACTTCAACTGTGTTCTAGTTATTGTTTGTTAGCCGACTTAGAGTGTGCTGTTCGTAAAAACTTGGAGGAAACCTTATTTCAGATTGAGCTTGTGCTTATGTTTTTCTTTTGCACAAAATCATCATGTTTCATTTTAGGACGTCCTGTGATAAAAAGAAGCTCACACTACCTGGTCACTCTCAATTGCCTGTCTTTCTTTTTAGCTAGAGAATCATACGTGCTATCTGGATTTTTTTTTAGCCATATTATATATTATCCAGATCTGGTTTGGTGATGGAATATTATCTACAGGTTTTATTCAGCCAGCTCTCCTGCTCACATTTATCTCACCTTAAACTATTTGTTTAAGGTCTTTGTTTTCTCTTTATGTGACATGGGCTTGATAAATTACCAGTGAAGTAACTGGAAAAATACCATCTGCAAAGCCTGATGAATCATCGTTTGCTGAATTTCAGGTGGTGGTCATCTCAGAATGGCATTTCTGTGCAAGGATGACAGCAACCCCAGTGGTGTCCTTTCTAGCTTCTGGGGCAGAGTAGTTGCTACGTAACAAGATAGTGTGTGGCTAGAGTTTCTAGAATCATATTAACATTTCCAGAGAGAGAGAACAGATGGAGATAAAAAGTTTGGGCAGTACAGGAGCTGTAGGCTAAGGCTTAGATTAGCTTTCCTGGACTCCTGGGGAGTAAGTTTTTCTCTGAGCCTGGTACAGGTTAAAGTTACTTAGATATATTCATCTAAGATTCCCTTGTTGAAAGAGATCTCAAAATGAAGTTGTAAAATGCTAGTTTGCAGATGTCACACTGCTGTCCCGGGACAATTTTCACTGTGTGTTTTAGAATCTTTGTTATTATAAATGGGGTGAGATATTATTACAGGTACGCGCAGGTAAAAATGCTCTCTAGCACGGCATGCGCCCCTGAACTGGACTTGTAAATGGTCCTTTCTCATGCAGTGTGCTTGTGGTACACAATAGGTGCTCAATGACGTTTGCTAAACGTGTCTGTGGATAAGGAGGTTGTGACTGGGGCGGGTTTCCACTGAAGGAGGCGGCTGCTGTTGGCACCTCTCCTTCCTTGGCGACAGCGGGCTGTCTTTGCCACGTCCCGGCCGCTGCGCGCTCGCTGCCCCAAGGCCTTGGCACACGAGGCTCACCCAGCAGGTGGGATCCCGCTCCGGCCTCCCGAAGCAGCGTCCAAGGCCGCTCTGTGTGCTCGTGTTCTGAAGATGGAAGTGATTACCATAAGGACGTGAGAAGGCTCACGCCAGGCCTTCTCTCCAGATCTGCACATTTGGGAACCTTACCGCCCTGCATTACAGAATCGCGCTCTGCTGCTGCTCTGGGGCGGTTTGGTGTTGGTCACGGATTTGTAAGAGATTGGGGTCCAAGGCAGCAATGTTTACAAACACAGGAGGAATTTCAGCACAGGGTGGCCAAATCCAAATGCGATCTTTATGATTCCGCGAGCAGCGAGCCATCTGACCTATGAACGGAGAGCTCGGTTTCCGTGAAAGCAAGGTGTTCCGAGCGCTGAGAGCCGCAGGCAGCAGACCCGAGTGAAACCGCTCACCTGCGCTTCAGCTGCGGCAGGCGGTCCTAGTCGGATGTCAGAGTGTCTCCTAATACCGTGGTTCTCATCCTCTCCTCTCACGGAACCCCTAACCTGTAGTTAAACTTGCACGGCACACTTAAGTTATGTTGATTTAAAAAAGGAGTGAAAAAAACGTACTTACGGTGCTTTGAACTTCTTTTGAAAATAATTTAATTAATGATCTTTAAAATTTTCTGTGGCACACCTGTGATCCTTTCATAGCACACAGGTTGAAAATCACTAATTCCTGGTATCCTTTTCTATGAACTAAATTTTATAAGGAGCCACAGTTGCCTGGAACGGTTCTGTGAGTTCATGATGAATTAAGAGCCTGGAGGTAACCACAAGCCCTTCCCATGGGGCTAGTGGGGTCTTCATGCAGCTTTAGCCTCGAGGGCCAGTGGTCAGCCAGGAGTAGACAGTGGTCAGTGCCCAGAAGCAGAGCTTGATAATTCGGTTTCTTTTCCAGGACACCAGACTCAGGTGGACTCCACTTCTGAGTTTCTCTGGCTCTGCTCAGAGAAGGCATCGTTCACGATTCTCATGGGGAAGTTTTGTCGCTGGAGAAAAGAGTGGGGGGTCATTTTGCTCCCAAAAGGGGGATGGAGCTGAGGGCCTTTCTTTTCATCTTAAAATCCACCAAAAAAGAGCTGGAGGATGAGTCTGTGGCCCCGTGGGGATGGATGAGCATGTGATCGAGTCTGTAAAGAAGCAGGATACCCTTTAGAACAGTTTTACTGAGACCACTTCTGCAGTTCCCGATGTGAGTTCTCTCGTGGCCCCTGGAAGGGGAGCCCGAGGAGGAATCTCAATTACACTGCTCACTTCCTGCCTTTCTTCCAGAAAAGAATCGAGTGCGATAGTTTTGGCATTCCAGAACTGTGTTTAGAGCAACGTGCCTGTAACTCAACCTCCACGGCACCACAAAATGTTAAGCTAAGATTCCCAGTGGGCAGAGGGCGGACAGAGATGAGACCCTCGACAGAAACTTTCTGGAGCAGTTCACATCCTTACAGGGGTCCTGAGACTGAGTCCAAGTTGGAGTCTGAGTTTTATGTCTTGGAACTTGGGAGCGAGCGTCCCACAGCTGGGACGTGTGTGGCTGGTCAACAGGTTCGCCTCATAATGCTTCCTTAAATGTTCCCTCAGTATTCTCCTTTAGCCGCTGAACCCCATTTCTGACTGTTTGCAGCAACGTTGCTAACGGAGCAGAGAACGGGCGGGGCAGCTGTGTCCTGGCACAGCATGAGTTCAGTCCAAAGGCTGCAGCAATTAGATTCTGCCCTGCTCCATGTCGATTTGTGTATCACTTTGATTTAAGCCAAAAGGATAAAAGAAAAGAAAATCAAAGAAGGGAATAAAATTACTGTGTGCAAAACTTTCCAATCTGGGGAAGGAAGAGACCAAATCAACATGTGCCTCAGAAGTTTCTGGACAGCCAGAAAGATCCAAGTCAAAAAGATCATCTGGAGTGTACCAGGGCCTGAGGGAGCAGGTGTCTGAATGGGCACCAGGGCCTGGGGGAGCAGGTGTCTGTTATGGGGTCTCTGGGAAACAGCCTACAGAGAGATGATGACTCGGCCCTCAGGAGCGGGCAGTGAGTTTGCGCAGTGGAGTCGCTGAGAGTCCACGCTCCTTGCAGCAGGCTGTGATTCCGGGGGCCGTGGCTGGGGTGGCCCTGTCAGAGCGTCCCGCCTGCCTCTCTGGGTGCAGAGCCCTCGGGGGCTGGGCCCTCTGACGGCTCTTTTCAGCAGTCGTGCGGCTTGAAGACCCTCATGCCCGAAGAAGGGCTTCCTTATATTTGTCACAGCCCTGAAGAGGCAGTATTTCCATACGGTGGGGGCCCTGTACTCTGACAGCGAGGGGCCGACAGGGAGCTGCACCAGGGACCAGGCCTGCCTTCTGACAGGTGCGTGCGGAGCATGTCCAGTCTGTGAAAATCGGGTCAACTTAAGGGGTGGTCAGTGTGGCGAGGGGTCAGCTAAGGGGGTTCTGCTGGGTAAAGTCTGATGGAAATGCCAACCGAGTTTTCTCTGAAGTGTTCTTGGTGTTGGTGACGGAGCTCGGAAAGCCCCAAGGGGAGAAGCGGTGAGGAGGATCCTGTAGGGCAGAGGGCAGAGGAGAGACAGGAGGCGACCGCCACGCTGACTCCTACATTTAGGTTGCAGTTTAGTTATTTTAGTGGTTTGGGGTTTGAAAAATGTTTGGTATTTGTGAATAATATTTTCGAATCCTAACGTCTTTCGAAAGTTACTTTTATTGTCCTCTATGCTGCATCCTGGGAGCGTGTGTATTCTCTCTCTCTAACCGGAGGGCCTGAAATAACTGGTGGGCGAAGCTTGCTCTCAGAAGTCCCCAAATATAGCTCAGAAGCTATATTTGAGGATTTTTCTCTTCCTAGTTGTTAACAACTAATTCTCCCATGGATTCCCAGGGGATGGCTTTGAACCCCTCCCACCCTCTGAAGGCCTGTGCTCGGCCCTGGCCGTCTCCTCTGGGATCTGCCAGCTCTTTAAGGCTCTAACTCCCTGCCCTCCTGCGGGAGCCTTCCCTGCAGCGAGGTGACAGGTTAAATGAGTGAGTAGACCAGGCTTCCACAAAGGCAGGTCTGTCCTGTCCCGGCAGCCTTTGGAATTCCTTCCATTGTCCCTCAGGTGACTCTTGGACATAAGTGACCCTCCTTGTCTTTTGTTCCTGATGGAGGAAGAATGAATAGCTCAGTGTTTGTTAAAGGGCAACTGTTACCAGTTCTCAGCTGCAGCCAGAGGCCTCCTCTATCTCTCTAGCATATAAATGCAAACACCTGTGTTGGGGACTCTTGCTAGTTTCCTAAAAAGCTTCCCTTGGTTCCCTCCCCCCAACAGAAAGGACAATTGCAGTGGAAACATTGTAAAGCCTTTTCCCCAGCTAGAGACCCCAGCTGCCTTCCAAGAATTGTATTTGTTTTAGGTTTGAGGACAACTTTTGGGGGAATGAATAAATTACCAAGTGAAGGAAGGGCTCCTGAAAGGAGTTTCCCTTCTCATCCCAGCCCCTTCCTACCCTTTGGGGGATACGGCCAAGAGACCCCAGGGCTGGAGATACCTTTTCCACCAAGCAGCCAGGCTGTGTCTTTCTGAAGTTTGAATATAAGGTCCTTCAGGGTCCAAGTTTGTTGCCCTCAATAATGTTTGGCTTCCTAACGAAAATGGTGAAAGAAAGTATTAAATTTCATTTTTTAAAAAAAAACCTCAAATATTCTTGGACATCAAACAAGTCTTACAACACAGCCCTTTGATGGAGTTAGTGTAAATGAATCAGAAACACATGGATGGTGTCGGGGCGCAAAGGCACGTGCATTTAAAAATTCTGAGAGAAACTGGTTTCCTGAGCTGCGTTTGGGTCATTTCCAGCAAGCAAGGATTTGGGGAATCACCCCTCAGGCGTAACGATGTGCAAGAGATGGTTGAGCACTCCTGGAACTGAAAAGTGGGCATGGTCAGCAGGCCCAACCGTGCTGGCCATCAAAAGTGGGCGTGGTCAGCAGGCCCAACCATGCTGGCCATCTAAAGTGGGCGTGGTCAGCAAACCCAACCGTGCTGGCCATCAAAAGTGGGCGTAGTCAGCAGCCCAACCATGCTGGCCATCAAAAGTGGGCGTGGTCAGCAGCCCAACCATGCTGGCCATCAAAAGTGGGCGTGGTCAGCAGGCCCAACTATGCTGGACGTCCGGTTGGGGCAACAGAGGATGTGGGTCTCAGGAGGCTCTGAGCCAGGAGGGTCGGGCTGGATGATATGCTGGAAGTTTCTGGATCTCCTTACTGCCCATCAGTACCTGTGAAAGGGAGCCCCAGCCCTGACAGACATGGCCCACCAGCCTCATCTGCTCAGTTAGCTCCCTGGCCGCTTCTGTAAATTGCATTTTCTACGGAGGGCTGTGGAACCTGCTGGCTGTGCGGCCCTGGCTCCCGTCCCTGGTCCAACCAGTGCTTTCTCTTCACTCTGTGGAGCATGGAAACGGTTAATTATGTCATAGATGTAAAAAAGAGCCACATGCATTGTCTCTGATAATATTAAAAGAACAAATATGATCTGCTAAAAATACTGCCCATTTGGCAGAAAGCCTGCTCACGTCTCATTGCTCGCTGGACCACACAGTGCTGAATATTTGAATCACCTCCCTTTAACCCAACTGTGTGCAATTGATTATTGAGGAAGGAGGACGAGCAAGGGGCAGAGGCTACTGTATCATGACACGATTTTTAAAATGTTTGGTACCAATCTCATGGGCTGGCTGGGCCCTCCGTTGGTGCTTCTGAGGTCTCCATGGCGATGAGATGCTGGCTGTGGGGCTCAAGAGGCCTGACACGTCTTGATGGCCATTCACAGGGTGGTGGCAAAAATGTTCTTCCATGATAATCACTGGACTAAACATGCTGGGCATCCACACGCAAAATGCCGGGAGTTATGAAACAAATGTAAACTCACAGGACCTGTGCCTAGAAAGGATGTAAAACTGAACTGAGATTACGATTTACGCAAAATAAAATAATAGCTCCAGACATGTCACACTGAAGTTGTTTCATTGCAAACCTAGTGACAGAAACCCCAGTTTTCTGCATTGTGGGATCTAAGCTGAACCTATACAGTGTGGGATAGTAGACAGATCATTAGATACTGGAACATTGCTGGAAATGTAACAAAATGCACAACGCTGCCGTGACTGGGTCTCTTCTGAGAGGACCACTGTGGGTGGTTGAAATTCTTTAATGTTCCACCAGCCCCCTTAGTGGTGGGGAAAGTGAGAGGGTGAAGAAAGAATTAAAAATCTCAGCTGTGTTATGAACCAACTGAATGGCTGTCCAAATTGATTATTCTGAGATGACATTGCTAAAGATGGGGACTCTAATATCTAGCTCCCATTTATTCATTCAGTGGCTCCTTTGTGTGATTACGCCACGCCAAGTGCCACGAAGAGGTGAGCCGTGACTGTCCACGGAACACGGGGCTGAATCTGTAGATTTGTCAGAGGCAGTAGGATTAGAGTTGCAGGAAAAAATGTACCCTGATGCTTAACTATGTAATTTCTGCTTTGGTTTATGAAATTATTTACATAGCTGCCCCTTCTCTCCTCTCTCAAGACGTTGTCTGGAGTAGGGAGCGCTGCCCAGGGTAGTTGCTTTATTTTTATTCACAAGCTTTTTTCTTCTCTTCTCAGAACGTGGCTCATATAAAGATAGCGTTATGCGAGGCCTGCTCACCCCTCCTCTGGGCTCTGCCCCGGCGCAGTGTGAGACTTTGGGAATGTGCCACTTTGCTCTGGGTGTCGACATCTCTACCTGTAAAGTGAGGATGATGAGATGGACCTCAAGTACAGCGCCAGCCTCATGACAGATGCAAAGTCAAAGTCACACTATTCCACGCTCACATCGCCCTGCGGCTGCTCGCGGAATTCTCCTCTCTTAACCTTCTCTTGTACTTTATTCGCTTGAGCTTGGTGAGCTACCTTCTGCTTTTCAGTATTGAAGAGATTTTTTTTGTTAGCTTGAAGTTCAACTTTAAAGAAACTACAAATCTGTCACTTCAAATATCCTTCAAATATATTCAAATTTGAATATCCAAATACTCAAATTGCCCTTAATTCTAAACAACTGCTGAGCACATTAAGAAAACTTGTTTTCTTGTTTTCCTTTCATAAGTGAGAACAGGTAGAGTCCGCTCTGCTGTTCTCCGATCATTTGTGCGGGTTTGAATTGTGGGGACTGCGGCAACTTGAGATTTTTGTTTCGAGAGTGTTTTTTACTCCTCTAGCCCACTTTGTGGGAAGGGGACAGAATCCGTGTATTCACTTCTCCGGGCCCAGTGATTTCTCTCAGGACCCTGGAAGCAAACTTACAAGCAAGGGGTTGGCCGGTCTCCCTGGGAATCACTACCTGTGTCAAGGAACGTGCCGTCCAGCATGTAGAGGTGGGCAGCAGGGTCAGTCCCCGTACAGCAGAACCTCTGTGAGTTGACAGCCCATGGGACAGAGGCGCTCCCAGTGAGGTGCTGCCCAAGGACCTTCCAGTGAGCACAGCGGGGCCATGTCCTGTCTATGGAAATCAGGTCAACTTAAGGAGGCGGTCGGCATAGAGAGGTGGTCCACCATGGACGTTCTACTGTGATTAAAATGATTCCTGTTTATGTTATAAAACAAAAAAATAAAACCAGAAATTCTAATACACTCTTTTTGTGTCCAGTGGATTATGACACCACTATTCTAGGCTCGACCCTCAAGATGGTTGATCAGAACTTCCCAATACTCGTAAGTAACGAGTGTGATCTGTATAAACATTGATCCTCCCCTCCCCAACCCCAGATCTACACGTCGCTCTGGGGACAGAGGGTCCTAGGATGGCTCAGCATTGGCAGATTGGTAACGTCCATCATAGCTCTCTTCAGCTCAGACCCAAACAGGGGAGGTGGTTACACTACCCTGCAGAGCGGGAGGCCTCGCTGTGCACAGGGCCCCCATGTCTCCTGGGCACCGTGGAGCAAGACGGCATGAGCGGGGTGCAGTGGGCAGTCAGCACCGCAAAGCAAGGGGCTGCCCTTTCCAAGGCAGCCTGGAGAACTGAAGCTGCCCTCACGACTGCCATTGGACCGACAGCTCACCAGACACATAAAAGAGATTTTCTTTTAAAAATTGGTGCTAGGCCAGATTAGCACCATATTTTCTTTTCTTTGCAACACACATTTCTCTTCTACCACACGTTATATGTGAGTTGCAGGTGTTCCACAATAACTTGAAGATGTGACCCCAGTCAATCCAGAAACTTCATGAGTTTTGGTTTTCTACCCCTTTTTGCTCTAGCCCAGGCATAAAGACAGAGTCATTAACAGTCATAGATAGATTTTTTTTTAAATCCCCCAAGGCAACCTATTATGCATAATGCAATGGTACATTTCAAAACCATTAAGAGTACAAATGTCTTACCACGACAAATAAGTAAGTGAGGTGATGTTTATGTTAATCAGTTTGATGTAAGCATTCCACATTGTATATCAAATCAGCACATTGCACCCCATAAATGCATAAATGTACACAGTTATGATTTAATAAGAAATAAATCCCCCAATATAGTAGGCAAGGATGTGATTCTACCACAACACTCTTACAGGGGAAATGCCACAGTTCAAAATTTTTATCCAGGTGAAATTAGGTGTGTTTGTAGCTCCCATCTTGTCAGACTGGGATATGCAATCTGTCTCGACTGGGGGCTCCAAGGGTCCTGTGGACCTCTTGAAAGTCCCTCATGGTCTCAAATACCTGGAAGTGCCTTCTGTATGCTGATGGTGCAGGGCTCTGCCGCTCCTGGAGACAGGGGTGTGGGGTGGAGGCTGCGTGGCTCTGGGCAGGTCCTGGAGCCCTAACTTCTGTGTTCAGTCTTTCTGTATAGACTAAGTGGGGCTCAAACTTTTGATATTTTCAGAATCACCCCTTCATCTCTTTCCAACCCAAATAGAAATTCAGCTATGTGGGTGATGGGAACACTTATAGCTATGACTTAGTGTTGTAAAAGCAATCCATGTAACCAAAAACATTGTATGTTGAAATAATTTTTAAAAATGACTAGTTCATAAATTAGTTTGCCACAGCACAGCGAGGCAGTGAGGCTGTGAGACTGTGGCGGTGTCGTCTGCTGCACCAGTGACAGACAAGGTCCCTTGTCTCTTTCTTCCTACCAAGGGGGCTCCTAGGGCCTCGGAGCTCTGGAGCTACCACCATCATGATGTTTTTGCTGCTATTGCCACCAGGCTTTATGGCCAGCTGTGCTGTGCCAGGCAGGTGCCTCCCGCTTCCCACCCTGTCACGGAGGCTAGCTTCCCCTCCGTTAGCAGGAGTCTCGTTGCCTGTTCTTAGAGAGGAAACCGGGAGCCAAATCAAAGTGACCAGCGCTGTGCTCTTCCCACGCCCAGCCCCACTGACTGTGAGATACTTGCGCCGTGCGGCCTCCTTCCCCTAGAATTGGTTCTTTCCCAGAAGCCTCTAGGCCGAGCCGGGTCTGCCCACACCAGTGGCCAGCCCTGCCTGGGCTTGTTTGCAACTTGTGGAAACACAGCTGGTGGGGGTGGGGAGGGGCACCTGGTTTATAAAGCTTTAATAGCTGGAATTAATTACTAATGTGTCTTTATTTGCCAGTGTAGTCTCACCATTCTCAGATATGCTGATCTCATCACTGATTGTTTTGGTTTTGTTAAAGTCTGACAGAGAAATGGTACAATGGCAAAAAAAAAAAAAAATTTACAACTCTCATTTTAATTACTCCCAGATCCTTTTTGCACAACTGGCTAGCCGGCCGGCTGATTCAATGTAAATGTTCAAAAGGGTGGGACCGTTTATAACCATAGAAACACACACAGGACTTCCACCCTGAGCTCTGCTGGGTGGATAAACAAACGTGGGGACTGAACAGCCAATACTGTCCTGCAGAGTCCCCAGACAGAGCGCCTGAGTCCTTAATGAGCTAGCACTTTGGTTCCTTTGTTAGGCAATGATATTATTTGGAATTTTTTGAACATTTTATAGACCATATTAAATAGATGGGCTCATGTCAAAACCAATTATTTTTATAACTCAGTTTCGAGAAGTGAAACATTATTTATTATAGTAACTACGAAACAGATGTTGTAATATATGTCCTAATTCTATAAAAAAAAAAAAAATCAGTTAAAGCAGTCATTCGGTTAACTTTCCCAAGAACACCAGGTTAAGTCTGTTGTGGATGTGGGTAGTTCAGATCAGAAATTCATGGGAAGTGTGTCAGAATAAATTTAGATTAGCAAATATGAAAGATTTAGATCCAGAAGAAGATGGGAAAATAAATCATCAGTTTTGGGAAAACTCCCTCCTCCTTTTTAAGCAGATGTTCCAGAGAGACAAAGAAACCCTTTGCGGTGCGTTCCTGGTCAGTGTGGGGCGCAGGCAGGGAGCCAGCGGGAGCACCCTGAGTGGACAGGGCCAGCTCTGGGTCTCAGGCGCATCTGGTTCGGGCCGGCGGGGAACACAGTCAGCATGGCTTTGACACAGGAGCAAGGTGATGTGTTAGGTGTGAGTCTGGGCACTTCTTTCCAACATGCATTATCTGGCCATGTTCTCATATTTTCAGTTTTTCTTCACCTAGCCATCAGCTTCAGAAGGACGGCCACCAGATCTTGCAGGACTTCATTTCAAAACTCATCACACTCTTACTGAGATTTAAGGAACCTCACTTTGTTTCCACCTGAGTGTAAGAAAGAGAATGTATGCATGTTCCAAATGCAATATGCCCAGATTTTAAAATAATACATTTACAGAAAAGTGGAAAATAGACAAAAGCTTCTAGAGTTTTCTTTCCTGCTGTTATACCTGTGATCACCTTGGTTAATTATGGGCAGTCCCATTCTGTTTTATAAACCGTTCCTGAAACATCACCTGTATATAGACTTACATGTAATAAGGAGGCATTTATCAGAGATTATAAATTCACTATTATATCTAACCACTTATAGCTAATCTTTGATTATATATTCTTGACTTTTTATATTTCTGATCTTTCAGCAACGTTAGTTAAATAAGTTTCTACTTCAGGACTGTCTTAGTCTATTTTGTGTTGCTATAAAAGAACCCTTGAGACTCGGTGATATGTAGAGAAAAGGGGTTTATTCAGCTCACAGTCCTGCAGGCTGAGAAGTTCAAGGACGTGGCCCTGGCTACTGGAGAGCGTTTTCATGCCATATCACAACATAGTGGGCACTTGTGAAGATGGGGAAGGTGTCTGGGCTTTATAACAACCTGCTCTATGGGGCACTAAATCCTTCCTGAAAGAACCCAGTCTCTTGAGAGTGAGCAACGTGGCCCCTTGTGGGGAACCCTGGCTCTGTAATCCACACACACCCCAACATCACACACTGGAGATTGAATTTCAGCATGAGTTTTGGTGCAGGCAAACCGCATCCAAACCATGTCAGGGATTGTTCTCTGGTTTAGATTATGTAATATTTCTCTGTTTCAATTTCATAAAGGTTATCAGAACTATGTTTCTTATTACTAGCAGGAAATTTTTTATAAAATTATAATAAACACATTATAAAATTTATTTTTAAATTAACAAAATTGTATATGCTCATAGTGTATAACATGGCATTTTAAAATATGCATACAGAACTAATTAACATATGCATCACCTCATATCCTTTTCATTTGTTGAGATGAGAACACTTGACAATTTTCAAGTATATAATACATTATTATCATTGTGTTGTACAACAGATCTCTTGAGTTTATTCCTCCTCTTTAATTGAAATTTTGTCTTCTTTCACCAACATCTCCCAATACCCTTGCCTCCTCCCCACGGGTCTCTGGTAACCACCATTCTACTCTCTGCTTCTTTGAGTTTGACTTTTTAAGGTTCTATATGCAAGGCCAGGTGCAGTGGTTCACGCCTAAAGTCCTAGCACTTTGGGAGGCTGAGGTGGGCGGATTGCCTGAGCTGACTGGTTTGAGACCAGCCTGAGGCGCAGCAAGACCTCGTCTCTAAAAATAGCTGGGCATTGTGGTGGGTGCCTATAGTCCTAGCTACTCATGAGGCTGAGGCAAGAGAATTGCTTAAGCCCAAGAGTTTGATGTTGCTGTAAGCTGAGATGCCACAGCACTATACCAAGGGTAATATAGTAAGACTCTGTCTCAAAAAAAAAAAAAAAGATTCTATATGCAATAGAACCTCCATAGCTGACCACTGACCACCTCCTGACATTGACCCAGTTTCCACAGAGCTGATCTGCCCCTCCTGTGCACATCAGTCCAGCAGGCCTGGTTCCTTGTGGTGACCGGCTGCCTGTGTCAACCAATGAGTGACAGTCCTTGAGGGCCACTCACAGAGTTTCACCATATGAGTCGCATCATGTAGGATTCATTTTCCTTTGCCTGGCTGTTTCTAGCACAGTCACCTCCAGGTTCTTCCAAATTGTCACAAATGACATGATTTTCATGTTTTTTAAGGCTGCCTAACGCTCCGTTGTGTATATATACCACGTTTTCTTTATCTGCTATTGACAGGCACTTGGGTCGAATCAACATCTTGGCTATTGCGAATAGTGCAGCATAAACACCAAGGTGCCGCTGTCTCTTCAGCATGTTGACTTTATTTTCTCTGAGTTGCATCTGATTCGTGTGACAGTTGTATTTTTAACTTCCTGAGGATCCCCCATGCTCTGCTCTAGAATGACTGTGTTAACTTACATTCCCATCAACAGTGGACAAGGGTCCACTTTTAGGCCCTTTACATCCTTGTCAGTATTTGTTAGCTTTCATCTTTTTCATTTTGGTCAAAGAGCTGTGAGAGGATGCGTCATTGTGGTTTTAATTTGCATTTTCCTAATGACTGGTGATTCTGAGTATGTTTTATATACTTGGTGACCATTTATGTATCTCCTTTTGAGAAATATTTATTCATGTCCTTTAACCATTTTGTATTTTGGTTTTGTTTTTTTATTTTGCTATTGAGTTGCTTGCATTCTCTATGTGTCTGTATTTTAGATATTAACCCCTATCACATATGTTTTGCATATGTGGGGTGTCTCTTCACTCTGTTGATTGTTTCCTTTGAAGGGCAGAGCTTTTTATTTAGACGTAATCCCATTTTTCTGCTTTTGCTTTTGTTGGCTGTGCTTTTGAGGTCATACCCCCCAAATCATTACCCAGACCAATGTTGTTAAGTTTCCCCCTATGTTTTCTTCTAGTAGTTTTACAGTTTCAGATCTTAACTCTTTAATCCACTTTGAGTGCATGTTTACATTGTTCTGAGATAAGAGCCAGGTTCCTTATTCTGCATATGGGGATCCAGTTTTTCTAACACCGTTTGTTAAAGATACATTTTGTTAAAGTTAATTGACTGTACATAAGTGGACCCTCTATTCTGTTGCACTGGCAGGTTTTAGTATGATGCTGTTATGGTTACTATGGTTTTGTAGCATAGTTTGAATCAGGTAGTGACTTTTTTTTTTTAGTCAAAATTACTTTGGCTATTTGGGATCTTTTGTGGTTCCACGTGATTTCAGAATTTTTTTGTTTCTGTGAAAAGTGTCATTAGATTTTTGGTAGAGATTTAATCGAATGTGTAAGATTGCTTTGGGTAGTATGGACATTTTAGCAATATTCAGTCTTAGTTCATGAACATCTTTCCATTTACGTCCATCACTGTCTTTTTTCTTTCAACAGTGTTTCATGATTTTCAACATGCAGGTCTTTCACCTTCTTGGTTAAATTTATACAAATAAGTTTGGTTTTTTTTTTTAGCTTTCATAAAATGATATTAGTTTAGTTGTTTCTTTTTCAGCTAGTTTGTTTTTAGTACATAGAAATGCTCCTGACATTTGTATGATAATTTTGTATCCCACAACTTTATTAAATTTATTAGTTCTGATAGTTTTTGTGGAGTCTTTAGGAGTCTTTGCAGATAATGTTATCAGCAAAATATATTTTTTAATTATACAAGCTGCTTTGGGGACAAATAAAGTAATGATGTTAAATTGTTACCTGGCAGGCAGCCGTAAAATTATGCCTTGAAATATTAGGTCTAACTGGTGATTTAAAGTCTAAATCTGGTATATAAAAATCAATTGGAAAGTCAACATATAATTTTTAAAGTGCTATTGTTGAGAAAATATAACATCACCAAACCCGGGGGAATGCATATATATTTAGGAAACCCATTTCTAATATGTTATCTGTCTTGAGAAATCAAAGTTCATACAGATGAGAAAATACTGTGGTTACTTCTGGGCAGCACAGCTAGATAAATTCCTTTTCATAACAGAATTATTAGCATTAAGGTAGCCAACCTTTAATGACACCTCTGGTTTTTGATTGTGGATTAGCAATGTGACATTCTTATCAATTAAATCCCTAGTAGATGATTGAATTGCCATATACACTAATACCAGACCAATTTTCATCCCCCTTTTTGGTTTGAGTTCAACAAATATTTTGAAGCTCTTAGTCTGTTATGCATCATATGAATAACTAATGAAACTATAGCAAACGACAGCCTGGCCCTTCCCTCGAGGAGCTCCTTGAGGTTACCAATTTCAAAGGCTTTAAGTACCACAAATACACACAATAGAAAAATCATATTGAATTAATTCAGTCTTTGATGATTCAGAAGATATTTCCAGATCCTGCAGTATTCAAGGTCATATGAAGAGTGCCATCGAACACGTTTTAATCAAAGCTGTGACATTTTAGTTATTAGATTTTGTTATGGCAGGCTGCAAATACAAGCATATTACTTCTTATTAATTTTACTGTGTATTACGTTTTATGACTGAGAATCTCAGAGCACAATAGACACTTGAAAACAATGACTTTCATGAGCTGCCTAAGAAAAAGAAAGATACCCTTCTCCATTTATGAACAGGAAACAGTGTTTGTTCTCCATCCAGCATAATTTATTGAATGCTTACAGTACAAAGCCGGCCACCCACTTTGTTAAGTGAATCCCCCTTGCTTCCACAGAAGCAAGTCTATTTTCTGTTTTATACCAGGACACTCTGCTTCTTGTATTAAGAAAGCTACTCTAAGAAAAACAACAAATCCCCATTCACTGAGAACCTATTCCATCTAGGCATCACATGGCTGCTCCCTGCAGCAACATGGCAAAGTAGACCCTCGTAGTCCTCTTTACAGAAGTGACCTTGGGGAGGTTGTGTCAAACTTCCTTGAAGTCTCTCCAATTTCAAGTCAGAATTGGAATGCAGTCTGGTCTGGTTCTAAAATCTTTCTTCATGAATGCATTGTCTCATTTAGATTCAGTTCTTCCTTTTAGAAATGCTTCTTTTCCTAGTAGGGCTGTGGTGTAGAGAAGTAACGTAGAAGGGGGTGCTCAGAGAATAGAAAAGTCTCGCAAAAGACACTGTGGATGTGGGAACTGACTTTGGCCAAGAAAGGAAACTGATAGGAACTGCAGCGGGGCAGGGAAGTGGCTGAACTGGCAGCCAGGGGATTCCTTTCCTGTGGATACGAGAGTGCGTGGGGGCAGCAGGCCAGGAGAGGGACTGCTTCTCCATCGTCACCTCCCAGACGCCAGGACTTAGTAGATGGCAGCCTCGCGTCTCAGAGCTGGGAGCAGGGCTGGTATAAAGCCGGTTAAACCGGGAGGAGCCAAGGCAGGAACTGAAGTTCCAACATTAGATCCGCATTTTTGCTGATTTATACTGATACAATGCCTTTGTCCCCTCAAAAACATGGAATTCTTATGACCATGTTGAAATGTTACAGGATAAAGGCAAGTCCTTTCAACATAGCATTCTAGGTTCATTGAAGTTTTAAGATAACTTTATGGAAAGAATGCTTACCCATTTTCTGGTCTCCTCAAGAGTGCTGGGAAGGATGCAGGGAGACCAGGCCCCCAGCGGCCTGTCATGGACCACACTTGGGACATTTCCCCACAAAGTATTTATCACTATCAGTGCTTGCTAATCACTGACTCTACGCCACTAGGCCCTACTTGCTAATCACTGACTTTGCTGCATGTTACTAATTAGATTTGTATCCATTACCAAGGCATTCCCTGAGACCCAATGTACCCTGAAAATCTGGGTGAACTTGGGTTAAACTGATAATTCCCAGGCCCGTGGGACAGCACTGCCTTGAACTCTAGGAAGTATCTATACATTTCTGAGACTCTGTAGCTTCATGGTCCTCTCTCTGTTTTCACACCTTGGTCCATAAAGCCCACGAACTCACACAGGTTTGGTTGACCCGACTAGAATCAAAGAAGACTGTCTTTGGGAATATTTTTGCAATAATTAGACATATAATAAGTGGGTCCATGATAATACACACCTAATTATAAACCAGGCACTAAAGAAGATTGAATTCACGAGGTATGTATGGGCAATACTGATGCGTGGGTGGGGAATCTCGGCATAACAATGAGTGAGGACACAACAGTGTCACGACTCCGGATTCAGGTCTTAGCTGGGTACACGCTGGAGAGTCTGTGGCCACTTGTGAGGTTAGCAAGGCAGACCTATCTCGGGATGGATATATCTCTAATAAAGATGTGCCTGAGAAGAAGAAAAGGTTGACAGGTTAAAAAAAATCTTTATTAATATGTGCCACAAGAAACTTGAAAAGCAAGACATGAGATGGACAAGGGACAACCCAAGAGGGGGATAATTCACAGTTCCAGTGTGTAGGGTCCCACACAGGCCAATCTCTGCTTTAGACTCCACTGGAGATTATTTTATGGGGTAGAGAATGGAAGCCCAGGAGGCAGACACATGACGGGGTTATACTAGAAGACAGAACCAGAAATGGACAGAGGTAGGATTCCGAGCAGAGGAAGGTTAGAAGTCAGCAAAGCAATGACGTCAAAGTTCTTTTTGCGCCTTTGACATCATATTCTTTGATTATTCTTTCATTGATTTAATGATGTGCAGAGTTCTTATTAAAGGCATTTACTGGAGAAAGTTACCTTCCCAGTCGTATGAAGAAATAAGCAACACCGTGGGCCTAAGGGGGAGGGGGGAGAGGGCAAGAATTTTTTAATTTTAGATATATATGTGTGTGTTTGTGTACACACATATATATGTATATTTAAAATGTAAATGCAGTTAACGATTCTCAAGTGACAACTTGATAAATTTATTCACGTATCCTTCAAGGGGAAGAAGTTTATTTATTGCAGTGCAGATCTGTGGGGAATGAATCCCCGCTTTTGTTTCCAATTGGCTTTGTTTTTGAGCAGGACTTTCTCAGGGTCTGAGATGGTAGGTTGGCGGCTTCCCCCTCAGCTCTGTGCGTCTGTCCTTTCCTTGTCCCCCACATTCCTGGCTTTCCTGAGGAGTCCCTTGCTGTCTGCGCTGCTGTCCCTCTGCCGCTGACATTCTCCTGCCTCTCGGTACTTGCAAGTTTCTCTCTGTATCTTTCACCCTTAGCAGCTTGAAGACCATGTGCCTCGGTTGATTTTTCTTTTTATTCTATTTATCTACTTGGGCTCCTCTGAGATTCTAAGGCCGTAGGTTGATCGGTGCTATTACTTCTTCAAATAACACACCAGCCCCGCTCTCTCTCCCCTCTCCCGAACGCCAAGTTAAACGTCCTTTCTCTGGTTTTACTGCGTCCTCTGGCCTCTTACTCACACTTTGCTCCCATCCTCTTCTGTTCTTTCTCTGACCTTTAGTCCGAGTGTTTCCTTACTGACTTATTTTTTGCTGTGTCTCAGCTGCTCATTCACTAAGCTTTAAGTTTTAGATATTGGACTTTCCAGTTCTAAAAGATGCATTCGAGTATTTTTATAGATTCCAATTCTCAGCTGTTAACCTTTTCAATCATTTTGGCACTCTTTCCTGTAATCCAGAACTTTTGGAGCCCAGGGTAAGAGGATTACTTGAGCCCAGGAGTTTGAGATTAGCCTGGGCAACACAGAGAATCCCTATCTTTACCAAAAGTAAAGAAAAAATACTAATCATCTGTTGGGGGCTGAGGCTGGTGGATCTCTTGAGCCTGGGAGTTGGCGGCTGCAGGGAGCTGTTTGTAGCCCTGCACTCTGGCCTGGACAGCAGAGCAAGACCCTGTCTCAGCAGCAACAAAGACTCGGACTTAGTTCATTCAGTCCTTTCTGTACCAAATCTTTCAAGTGTCCTAAAAAATACGTAAAAATTAAGTATGTATAATAAGAAATAAAAATTATATCAATACATAAAGATAAGAATGATAGATGTATATGTAAAAGTCATACATATATACAGAGCTGATTCTTATTATCGGAGGCAATTTTATTCCACAAATATAGAACACATCATGAACTCTGAATCAGTGAATACTGCGTCGTTGCCCCAGAGGAAATACAAGATCACATTATTTACTCTGTATTATCGATTCATCAACACTGAACTTGTTGCCAAAGGTGCCGTAACACACCCAGACAAAGCCTACCTAAACACTCATTTTTTCCACCTTACACCACAGCCCTTCTGCGCGTAGGGACACGGCCAGTACTGCAGCACTATGCTTGGGGCCATTTCAAACTGCAAAATCACCAGCAAAAAGCATAAAAGTACTAAAAAATGTAGCATTAAATAGGCTTGAGAGGGATACTTGTTTACAGTGTGAGAACTGAAACAAGAACACCGCCATTGCCTTGCCTGAACTCCGCTGGAACACACAGGTTAGGATGTTGGGTGACTTGAATTTCTTTGGATGTACAGATTAGCAACACATTGGGGCCACCCACCATGCGTGTGCTGACCTCCAGGCCATGCGGCTCCATTTAGAGAGGAGGCCCTTTTGAAAGCTTTCTAGGTTAGTCCCCATCTCAGCCTCACAGTCTTCCCATTTCCCCAGATTTCTGTAGATTCTCAGGGAATCATAGCGATGACCGACCGGACTCAGTCATCACATTCATCACATCTCTGCTAGTGACGCCTTTGAGTCAGTTTCCTATTAATTTCCAATCTAATTTTTCTGCCACCCACATATCCCCAGCTCTTTTTTAGGTGGGAAAGAGGTTGGTAGATGACTTGTAATTATCCTACAGTTTTAAAAGAGAAAAACATAAATATGAACTCACCTGAGGATTTTATTATCTATTTTAGGTTACATAAAATAACGAAAGCATTTTTGTTTAAGATTTTTTGAGTCTGACACTTCTTAAAGCATCTCCAGGATGAAGGCCAGGCTTCCTCGTGCTTATCTCATAGTAGAAAGTAGTTTCTCTCCCTCCCCCTTTCTCATTTCTTCTGCTGCCAACTGTGCAATCCTTTGTTGAGTTTATGTTATTTTATTTTAAGACTTTCACTATGTCACCCTTGGTAGAGTGCTGAGGCGTCACAGCTCACAGCAACCTCAAAATCCTGGGCTCAGGCAATTCTCTTGCCTCAGCCTCCCAAGTATCTGGGACTACAGGTGCCCGGCTATTTTTTTTGTTGCTGTTGTCATTGTTGTTTAGCTGGCCCAGGCTGGGTTTGAACCCATCAGTCTCAGTGAATGTGGCGGCACCGTAACCGCTGTGCTATGGGCACTGAGCCCATTTTGCATTTTAAGTTGCATCTTCCTGTTTAGATGCAGAGGTGATGGTCTTCCCCTCTTTCCGGAATTTCTGTTCCTCGCATTGCTCACAAGCTGAGTGATGAGAATTCTCCGGTAAGGAAGGTGTGTCTGCACTTTCTCTCCACTCTCATCCTTGTCTAAAGAGTAAAGGATGAACTATTCACAGCAGCAACTTCCACCAGCCAAAAGAATAGTTTTTTCCCACTTTTTGTAGGACCTCCTTGCAAATCCATAACATCCAAGTACTGATCAGCTCTGTCCCCTCTAAACATAAACTCTGTGGGTTCTGAAATAACAGTTGGCTTTTCAAATTGAACAGGTGATCAGCCGTGTGTGAGGGCCAAAGAATGTGCTCTGCGCTCAACATTGTCACCAACCTCTCGCCATGGAATGATAGGCACAAAACCCATGTCAGATGTCTTCTGACCGCGGAGGGGACAGGAAAATCCTTGTGTCAGGTAAGTTCCTACACAGGATTGGAAGGGTTTGATGAGTGTGCTTTCCTTGGCGCTGTGCTCAGGGGTGAAGGGAGATCGTCTGATCCGACGGGTCTGTTTTTCCTTTCCCCAGGTCGGGAGTGCGGAGTAGGGACTCAGGCAAATGGAGGGCTCACCGCACTCTTGTCTCGATGTGAAGTCACCTGGGGGTGCTAGGACCAGATGTCTCTCTTGTGCTATGAAGAGGGTGTCTGCTGCCCACTAGAACTTTGACCTAAATCGTTCCCTGTCAGCTGTTGTCACAAGGCAGGGCAGGCAGCAGAAGAGAAGCATTTCAAGATGATGGAATGGCTATGAGCCCACAACTAGTGGAAAGATTTTCCCTTAATCAGATGAAACAGCAAGAGCATTCTATCAAAATACATGCAATCTGCTTGTGTCTGTGTGAGAGGGAGCGATGTCAGGGCCCCGTTAGACAGACTTCGGGCTTTAGAACCTATAGGCAGCCCTCCCTGGGGAAGAAAATAAATGTCCACGGATAGGCCTTAAGTGTGCGGTTATTTTATACTTTTTGGGAGTTGGTAAGATGAAAATTCCACAATATCACTTAGAAATGTTGTAGCAGTTCTGAAAACACGGCAAACCCATAATTTGATATCCCAGGCAGTGGGGATCAAAAAATATTCACTTTGCCAAAAGAAATGAAAGCAGGTGGTGTCCACACGAAAACTTGTCCATGACTGTTCAAAGCAGCACTATCCATAATAGCCCCAAAGTGGAAAGAGCCCAGATGCGTCTCAATGGACGGGAGGATGAACAAATGTGGCACAGACAGTGTGTGCACATATGGGGGTGGGGGTTAGAGTGTTTTCCACACATCATGGAGTATCAGTCAGCCACACAAAGGATCCGAGGACTGATTCATGTCATCAAATGGAACTCTGAACTTTGAAAACGTTATGTTAAAGCCGCGGGTCACACAAGGCCACATGTTGTGGATTGCATTTACATAAAATTTCAAGATCAGGCGCATGTACAGGTACAGAAAGTACATCAGTGGTCGCCGGGGGTGATGGAAAGTGGGGAGGAAACGGGGAGTGTCTAGAGAGCACAGGAAGATGTGGGTTTGGCTCCAGACTGCTGCAACAGCCTGAATGCCGTAAGAAAGCAGGTATTTTCTTGTTTCCCACTGCGTATAAAATTATGTTTACACTACCCATAGTCCATTAACTGAGCAATAGCACTATGCGTAAAAAACAATGCCCACACCTTAATGAATCTATACTTTATCACTCAAAAATGTAATCATCTGAGCCTTCAGGTAGTCGGAATCTTTTTGGTGCTGGTGAGTTTCACTTCAGTGTTGGTGGCAGCTGACTGCTCAGGTGCTGGTTACCGAAGGTTGGGGTGCTGGTGGCAGTTTGTGAAGATAAGACAACGAAGTTTTCAACGTTAATCGACGCTTCCGCTCGTAAAAAACTTCTCTGTAGCCTACGATGCTGTTTGATAGCATTCTACCGAGAGTAAAATTTTTTCAAAATCAGAGTCAGTCCTCTCTAATCCTGCTGCTACTTTATCAACTAACTTTTGGTCGTATTTTAAATCCTTTGTTGCATTTCGACATTGTCCTCGGTATTTTTATTCAGAGTAGATTCCATCTCAAAAAACCATTTTCTTCGCTTATCTATAAGAAGCAACTTTTCATCCGTTCAAGTTTTGTCATGAGGCCGCAACCATTCCGTCACATCTTCCAGATCTGCTGCTGACTCCAGTCCCCTTGCCGTCCCTGCCACATGTGCAGTCACTTCCTCCACTGAAGTTTGGAAACCCTCAAAGTCATCCACGAGGGCTGACATCAACTTCTTCCAAACTCCTATTCCTCTTGATATTTTGATCTCCATCCATGAATCATGAATATCCTTAGTGGTATCTAAAATGCTGAATCCTTTCCAGAAAGTTTTCAACTGACCATCCAGATCTATCAGAGGGATCACTATCTGTGGCAGCTATAGCTTTACAATGAGTATTTTTTAAATGATGGGCCTTTAAAGTCAAAATCACGCCTTGACCCTTGGGCTGCAGGTGGTTGTTGTATTAGCACGGATGAAAACCACAACACTCATCTTCTTGCCTCCATCAGTGCTCTTGGTTGACCAGATACATTGTCAGTGATCAATAATATTCTCAAAGAAAAAAGAAATCTTCTTTTAAACAGTGGGTTTAAAATATTCAGCAAATCATTCCATACACAGATGTACGGCCATCCAGATTTGTTGTTCCATTTACAGAGGACAGGAAAAATAGATCAGCATAATTCTTGAGGGCCTGAGGACTTTCAAAATGGTAAATGAGCAGTAGCTTCAACTTAGAGTCACCTGCTACCTTGGCTCCTAACAAGAGAGACTTCTTACCTTTTGAAACTTTGAAGTTAGGCCTTGGTGTCTCCTGTCTAAATTTGAATGTCCTAGATGGTGTCGCCTTCCAATAGGACGCTGCTTCATCCCCCTTAAAGTTCTGTTGTTGAGAGTAGGCATTTGCAGCAGTGGTCTTAGCTGGATCTTCTGGATAACTTGCTTCAGCCCTCACAGTTTCACTTTGCACTTTTCTGGAATGAAAACAGCTTCTTTCCTTAAACCTCATGAACTAATCTCTGCTGGCTTCAGACCTTTCTTCTGCAGCTTCCTCATCTCTCCATCTTCACAGGATTAAAGAGAGCTCAGGCCTTGCTCTGGGTTAGACCTTGGCCTACTGGAATGTTATAATTGTTTGATCCCTTCAACTTTCCCATATCAGCAGTAAAGGAGGTTTTTGCTTTTTTATCATTTGTGTGTTCACTGGATTAGCACTTTAAATTTCCTTCAAGAACTTTTCTTTTGCAATCACAGCTTGGCTAACTATTTGTCATGAGAGGCCTCGCTTTCAGCCTCTCTGGGCTTTTGACGTGCCTTCCTCCTTAAGTTTAATCATTTCTAGCTTTTGACTTCAAATAAAGAACCTATGACTCTTCCTTTCACTTGAACACTTGCAGGCCATGGTTAGGGTTATTAACTGGCCTAAATGCAAAATAGTTGTGTCTCGGGGAACTTAGGAAAGTTCTAGAAAAGAGCGGGGGAGGTGGGGAAAGGGCTGCTTGTGAGGTCAGAGCACTGACACTGATGCTTTAGGTTTAGCATCTTATACGGACCGGTTCTTGGTGCCCCAAATAATCACAATAGTAACGCCGAAGGTCACTGAGCACAGATCACAGATCAAAGCAAAAGATGTAATAATCAAGTGTTTGAAATATTGTGCGAATCTCCAAAACCTGACACAGAGGCACAAAGTGAGCGCAGGCTGCTCAAGGAGGCGTTGCCTCAAACCCGCAATCCGTAAAACAAACGCACCGTCAAGTACCACAAAGGTGACACACAGTCCAGGGCCTTTTGGGAGGGATAATAAGTGATTCCAAAATTGCTTACAGCGGTGGTCACACGACTCTGTGAGTAAATTAAAAGTTATATAATTGTATCATTTTACTTGGTAGATTGAATGGTATTTGCAAAAGGAAAAAAGCTGGTAAAAAAAAGAGAAATATCCCCCGTGCCCAAGAAGGCAGGGTGACAAGGAAGAGCATTTGGGGATCTTGGACTTGGAAAAGCCCAAAGGGGTCATCTCCCCCACCCCCCATGTCTGAGCACTTCTGAAGAAAATCAGAGGCGGTGGGGACTGACCTGGCAGGGCCTTCTCACCCGGCCTGCAGGCCGTCTACGCACGGGCTTATCTTTATGGAGCTGCCCGTAATTCTGCTAATCCTGTATGACAGTCTCTCTGAGACACTCCACAACTTGGTCCCCTTCCTTTGATCCGTTCCTCTCCCACTTCACTGGGAAATACGTTGTCACCAGCGATATTTATCTCCCTGCCCAGCCCTGGCTCTTTGCGTTTCCTCTCATCTCCGGGAGAGAGTCCCTTGGGTTCAAGACCAAAGGCACCCCCTTGGCCTCCCATCCTCGGTCTCCTGCCTCCCCATCCCTTCCCTCCCCTCACACTTCACGCTTCAAACCACTCGGGCCCCTGACAGGCCACACTGTCCCTGCACCCCTGCCCTTATCCTGACGGTCCCCTGTTGACCACTGAACTGACCGCTGAACAGCAGGGCGCACAGGAATCTCCGACTTACACCTCAGACCTGCTCAGCTGCGCCTTCTCCCCGCATCTCTGTCCGGTTCCCTTCTCAGCCTCTTGCCACCCAGGACTCAGCGTCACTTGTCCTGTCTCCACTAGGAACAGTTGGGATTTGGCCCATGCTCCTTCTCCAAATTGCCATGGCGTTTGCATTGCGTTCTCTTTAAACTCGGGGCCCTGAAGGACTTTCCTCCGGCTCTCGGGGCTCTCAGCACCCGTGGGACTGGCGCTCGCCAGGTGGCTGTGGGAACAGTTGCAGGAGTGTCCCCGCGTCGCCCTCATTGGCGGG
The DNA here is from genome assembly GCA_963573935.1 of Arctocebus calabarensis. Lineage (NCBI taxonomy): Eukaryota > Metazoa > Chordata > Mammalia > Primates > Lorisidae > Arctocebus > Arctocebus calabarensis. Next base: position 11,490 of record CAUYON010029516.1, on the reverse strand, counting down.
GGTCCGGTCCTCCGCTCGCTGCTTTGAAGCACTGTCCTGATGGCACGGTCTCCCCGAGCTGGCCCCCACGTGTCGTTCCCTGGAAGGCGCCCTCGGGGTCCTGGACGGAGCGAGCCCCTCTGCAGCCCCGCAGCTCTCCCGAGGTTGCCCGCCGCGCGTCTCTACACCCCCCCTTCTCCCCCATCAGGGAGTAGAAGCGTTTCCTCTCCTGCCACTCCCTTGAGGTATTGTCCTTAAAATGGCCTCTGCGACCCCACGGTTCTACTTTACTGCTGCCGGCGACTTTCCGTGGCCGGCGTCCGTGGCAGCGGCGTCCGGGACGGCTGGTCCCGGCTGTGTCCGGAGAGAGGGCAGGGGGCGCTGGCTCCGGGAAGGCTGCCCCGCCCAGGGGCTCGCTGGGACCGCCCGCAGCCTCGCTGAAGACACTTCAGGCTTCCTCCGCGGTCAGTCTCCCCGCCGTGACCCCGCCAGCCCTAGCGTTCCCGGGCGCGATGCCTCGGCCCCACTGGGTTCCCGGAGGTTGGAAGGGGGAGAGGACAGCGGCTGCGGCTGAAGGAGGACGGGGACGGGGTGCCGATGTCTCCGCAGCCCCCAGCCCCGCTCCTGGGGCAGCACAGCTCTCCGTGGGCAGGGCCCACAGCTGTCTGACGTGCCACGGAATCCTGCCACGCCACAGCACTGAGCGAGCGTTTGTGAACAGCGGGGCTGCCCGTGGCCTGCTCCACGCAGGGCCCGGCAGTGTCACAGAGGGAAAAGGGTCCGGTGGCAAGTATGCGGGGGGCCGGCCGCGCGGGCCCAGAACTGCAGGAGTCTGCTCGCCATGCCGTGCTGGGTTCATGCCCTGAGGACGGTTCCAAGGGGGCCCGGGCATGCGTGAGCGAGGTCTCCGCTCCCCCACCTCCGCTTTTAGCTGTGTTCTATATTTGGGTTCAAAGTAAATTTTCTCTTGCATGCCTGGCTCTTTGGCTAAAAATCATGCTAATATGAACTAGGTTTTGATTTGCTTCAGGAAGAGATTAAGATTTCAGTAAAATGGAGTGAGGCAGCGCAATGCCTCTCTCCACCTGAGCGCGGGGGCGCGCGACACTCCGGTGCCCTCCGGCGCCAGGACCCCCAGGAACACCACGGATGCCCTGCTTGCCAGGAGGTAAAGCAGTTCTTTTTCTGAGCTCTGCTGGGAGGTTTCTGGGCAGACACCAACTAAACGAGACCTTCTTCCAGAAAGTTCTCAGAGGCTCAAGAAACAGCAGCGCCCACACTGATGTCTTCGGGCCCCCTGTCCCTCACCCTGCTGCGCCCACGGTAGTTGGCTTCGGGGCCTAAATCTTTGCCTTTCTCGAATCTACTCCATCCTTACCTGCGTCAGGAGTGGAGATCAGATTATTGTGCTGCGAACTCAGAGCCTTTCGCGGGGAAGAGCACGTGGTGGAGGAGAGGGCCTGCGGACACGCCCCAGCACGGCCGTCTCGGTCAGGTGCGAGGTTCAGCTCAGGAGAGAGACGCCCGGGTCTCCCCTGCTGTCTCAACAGGTAGGTCTGTCTCTCCCAAAGAAGGGGGACGGAGGAGGAATGCATCTTCCAGACGGACCAGCATCCTTTACTTAGGAAAAGTCTTGCATTCCCGACTTTCAAAGCTCCCCAAAGGATCACAAGCTGGAGAGGACACACTTCTAAAACTGGTTCACAGTTTGAGTTTGTCGCCACAGCAGCGACTCTGTGACCGACAGTGTTCTGCTCCAAGTCAAAGCTACTTCTACTCAGATGAACATTCGTCTGAGCACATCTCGGGCCCAGATGACATCTCAGGCCCCAACCACGAGCTTCACATGGCACCAGGGTAAATACGCAACGCTTTCATAGTCTTCGTCCAAAGTAAACATTTGAAAAATCCCAGAGGTTTTAGTTTCCTGAAGTAAAGAAAAATCGTATTTCCAGCTGTCATTGGAAAATATCACACAAAGTCCCACGTTTTTATCTTCCCAAATATTTTTACAATTACTAAATACTTACAGGACTGTTTTGATTTGTTTTTATGTTGGTGAGCTGTTCATATAGAAAGCACTTACGTCAGGAGCCCTGCAGTATTAGCACAGATCACACCAGGCTACAGAAGAGGCCCCCTTACTTTCCCATTGGTTTTGGGGTGAAGTAAGAGCCAGTAAACATGCCAGAGTGCAATCTTTTGTCTTCACTATTCAGAATGTCTTATAAACACATGGCAACCAGCACAGGCTGACTTTCAGAAATATTCACTGCAAAATCGGCAGCAAGCTACAGCATTTGCAAAAATCCATATGTGCATTAAATTATTTTATTTGCGAGATTTTTTTTTTTGTTTTGGTTGACTGTTGTTGTCGTCGTGGTTGTTACCACTAACAGTATTTGAAAGCAGTTTCTTTATCTTCCTAAAACATTTGGGGTTCTTTAGAATTTTAATTAAAATATGGTTATCCAATTTCTTTGTCATATTCATTTTTGCGAGTCAAAATTTTAGAACATTTCTGAAGTTTGCAAGGGATTCGGCAGTTTTGCCCATCTGTGGAAGGCACAGGCGCTGCGTGCACCTTCATTACACAACTGGAGCCAAGTGCGCGTGTCAGTAGATGTAAGAAGACGTCTTGCAGGAGAACTTAAAGAGACCTAGGAAGGTTATCGAGAGCCAATATTTGTCTATAGGACCACCCTGGAGAAATGAAAATTGATTCTATTTTTAAAGCTGTTCCCCATATATGTTCCTCCTCCTTGACAACAGTCTGTGTCTTCATTTGCTCCCTCCTTGCATATATATGTGAACAGAGATACAGATATCTTGTCGCCTTATTTATTTTTCAGATTTCTTCATGCTCCTTAGATAATTAACAAAACAAAAAGCCCTGCCGCTCACTAGGTGCTACCACTTCCATTTTATGGATGGAGACAGGGAGACAAACGATTAGGTGGCTGGCCCCGCGTGGGCCTCAGAAGCGACCTGAGCACAAACACAGAGCCGCAGCCTTCATCCCGAGCTGTGTCCTCAACTCCATGTTTTTCTTTAACACAACACACAGCCAAAGCAAAAGCAGTCACATTCTAGGGACCGAACAGTGGCAACTGAGTGTGCGCCCCGGGCTACCGTGGAAGGGTCGGACCACCTCTGAATCAAGGCCCGTCTGTTTGGTTTGACTCCTAATTCCACCAAAAAACAAACAAACGAACAAAAAATTGAAAGGCTATTGTCAAGAAAAATGCTGCATTTTTCATTGCTTCCACTCCAGACATGAACAGAGCCTACCCAAAAGCAAAGTCCTCAGTTGATTTTCAGCGAGCAGTTCACACAAAACTGGCTGGCGAGGCGACCATTGTTCTCATATCGCTACCGCTGGACAGCTTTAATTAATATCAGAAACGGCACAGGAAACATCCTTTAATTATGCCTTCTATGTTTGGAGAAAACCTAGCTTACTAAAAACAAAGTAAACTGTAAGCCTTTGAACTTGAGCGTTATCTCTGCCCTTCGGCTTGCTCGGGTTCATGTTATTGGACATGATAATTTGTTTTCAGTGATATCCTTGATGAAATTAATTGAGTTTGAGACTAGCGTACATTTCCTTTTGCTGATACTTTCGCTCTTGGCAGGGTCTTATCTGGCAGTCAGTCCTGTTCTTGTCTGGTTCTGTCTGCTGAGGTTCAATAGCAGCAGGACTGTTGTTGCTTCAAACAAAGATGTTTACTTTTGTTATTAATATAATATTCGATTCGCTTTCCCTATTTATCTTCCCATTACGCACAGACAACTCCCTGTTTTCTTGATGGAGATGATGGTTTTGGACTCTCCTGCTAAGTTCCCTTAGAAACACCCGCCAGACCTTTCCAAATACATCACCAGCAGAAGGGGACTCCCTCTCAGACACTCCTATCTGTAGGCTTGGCTGGAATACAACTGATATCTAACTTGTAGGTCCTAAGCATTTCCTTTTATTTTTATCCAACTGTATTCATTTCTTTTCTCAAACAATTAAAGTAATGTATGCTTACTGGAAGAAAAAAGTTTTTAATTAAAATAAGGTTCTTCCCATCTGCGTCCCAACCTCACCCAATTTTAGATCCTACTATGCACCAAATACGTTTTGTGTAATTTTTTGCTCATGTAAGCATATTACTCTATATAAGACAGATTTATTTATGTATTTACTATTCTACAATTAGCTTTTTCACATATAAATTTGTCTTAAACCTCTTCCCAAGTATGTTTTGAAAATTTAATTGGGGCCTTACTGATAGAGATTCAGTTCTTCTCAGTACTTTTGCTATTACAAAAACAGGTGAGTTTATTTAGGGAGAAGAAGTAGGGTGTTAATCTATCATTAATATTTCAAGAGAACATGTTTATTAAATAATCCACTTTTTCCTGTGATGATTTGAATGGGACTTTTTATCATTGAATAAATGATATATCTTCCCCAAAAAAACCATTGTTTGAGTTACCCACTATCATTTACAATTAGCCGGACGATCCGTGACCTTGCCCGAGCTACTCCCTAGAACTTGTTAAATCAGACCACAAATGTCTACGTTCTTCCCATCAGCCAAGTATTGTGCTGGTTGCTGGGGGCGCAGTGAAGCAAGCAAGCGAACCCTGGCTCCTACTTATAGGAATGTGCAAAGCATAAAGAAATCACAAAAACAGCAGCAATTCTATCCTCATTTTCCTTTTCACAGGTATATTGGGGTCTGGTTTTACGCTCTAATCTGTCAAATGCTACCCAGTGTCAGTAATACAATATTTTAATCACTTTAACTTTTTCTTATGTTTTATATATAACGGAGCTAAAAATTATTCCTGCGTTGTTTAATTTTTCTTCAAAAATATTCTCCTACATTTATAATTTCAAATGAACTTCCATGGCATTTTGTTGCATTTTGAAAAAATAAAAACCTGCTGGCCTTTTGATTGGGACTGCACGAAATGCATTCAGTAAATTTAGGAGAAGGAACTTTATACTTTTGATTTTTCTAGCCACCATATTTTTTTATTTTCCCAATGGAAAATTTAGTATTTTTTTTTAAAACTTGAGGAAGATCTTTGTGGGAAACTGACTTTGACTTAAGATACATACAAAGGGTGCAAAAAAATGTATACACATTTTAAGAAAGGAAAAATCTATATCAACATTGTATTTCGTATATATTGTATCTTATATCTCTTGTAATTACAGAAGTCAAACATGACTTGAGTATTATGATTTCAATACAGTTTTTCCCTTTCTTCCAATGTGTATACATTTGTGGCACCCTGTGTATATATCATACAGACATATAGCATGTTAAGGTAATATTTCATTTAGGTGCAAAACCCCAAAACTCTCATCAAAAAAAAGCAAGAATAGAATGCAGCTCATGTAACTGAAAACCCATAAGATTGGCACTGTTTAATTCAAGGTCTCAAATGACCATGCTGAAATCTAGGTTTTTTTCATAACTCAGTTTCAGGCACCTTAATCTTGGCTTCCATCATCCATTCACACAGGAAGTGTCTACTGAGTACCTACTATGTGCCAAACAGTACTCTCTGGTGCTAGTGCCAACCAGATAAAATACTTGCTGTCATGAAGATGATATTCTGATGCTTCCAGTTCAGGCTGTATGCAAGAGCAATGTGGCTGACCGTGTCATTCAGACTATAGCCTCCTAGGTTCAAGTCCTGTGGAAAAGGAAAGATTCTCTGTCCTAAAGAGTTGGAACCCTGGGTCTGAACTGGCTCACGTAGTCAGGAGTTTAGAACAACATTCTGTCTTTGGTTTAAGTTAGTCACTCACAGGTGGGTCGTAAGTCACTCACAGGTGTTAGCCCCAGCCAGAATGTCCCCTGAAAGAAGGTAGATCCAGACTCTAAGGAAATCTGGACCATCATTAACAAAAGAAAGAGGAAAGAAAGCTGCACCCCAACCCCCACAGTTATCTATTATTTGAAATGTTTCTTCCAGTTGTTGTTTAACTTCAGGAGTGAAGGCTAAATTTTGTCAAATGTTGTTGAGTTTCTGCCCAGAGATTGCATCATCCTTCCTTTGACCTGTTAAAATGGTAGACTATATTGATAGATGTTCTAATACTAAATTTTTCTACCATTCCTAGAATCAACTTGCTAGGTAATGGTCTAATGAATTCTGAAATACGTTGCCAGATTTTACTTGCTAGTATTTCATTCAGGATTTTTGCTTTGATGTTAATGAGACTTGGGATTTTTGACAAGGTGTTGATTTCAAAATTATGTAGACTTTATAAAAATAAATCTGTAAGCTTTTTTTCCCTTGAGTACCTTTTTTTAAATGTTTAAATGGTATTGGAATTGCCAGTTTGTTGGAAGTTTGGGGAGAATTTTCTAGCATAATTGTAGGAGGAATGTGTTATTTTTAGTGCCCGGCCTTTTAGTGGTTTGAGTTCTGCATGCCCAGGGCAGAACTCCTGTGTTTTCCAGGTTCCCTTTCAGTTGGAAACCAGACATACGACCTAGATGTAGTCAATCAAGAGAAATGCAAGAGTTGGAGAAGAAGTCCATGACCAGGCCTTGAATGCCAGGCAGGTTTGTTGGCAAAAGTGCCTGGAGTCTTCAGAGAGAATTGTGCAAGCCACAAACGGCAACCCGACTGCTTTGTTCCTGTCTCTGTGACACCCAGCCTGATTCTTCACCCTCCTGAGGGCCTGTGACCTACCTGACACTTTCTGCAAATCTTTCTGCTTCAGTTAGCCAGCATGAGTTCTGTTCACATCAAATTTATAAGTGTCAAAGGAAAAAAAATCACATGGAATAGACCCTTAAGGAAATGGGAATCTGGGATTAAACTGACCCTGCTAAAGAGGCCAATTCAACAAACAAACAAACCAAATCAATTTGTGTGTTTCCAAACTCCCATGGGACCATCTCCCAGGGCAAGGAACAGAACGTTATTGATACCCAGAAGCATCCATTTCTGTGCTGTCCCCTTACAAAGTTACTCTACTGAGTCTGACTACTAAAAATAGGTTTGCTCTTTTAAGCTTCATATAAAGGAACTCATCACTGTGAACATTCTACTGTGATCAGCTTCTTGTCCTCAACATCACTTTGCTATAAAGTATGCCTTTGTGCAAATATACCACAGTATTTTTCTTTTTTGTGTGCATTTTTAAAAGTTCAAATTAATGTGAAGGTAGAAATTTTTAGGTTACCATTGTTCTTGTTTCCAAGGTAAAGTTCAAGATGCAGTTGAGTCCTTCACTCAGGGGGTGTGCTGAACACGCTCCCATTGTGCATGTTAGGTGAGATCCCACCGATCGCCCTCCCTTCTCCCACCAATCACCTTCCCCTCCCCCTGCCCTCTCCCTCCTCTCCCCTCTCCTTGCTAGACCATATTTGTGTTTTATTGTTCATGTGAGTGTCTAATTATTTATATATTGGTTTCATATTAGTATTGCACACATTGGATTTTTTTTCCATTCTTGAGATACTTTCTTAAAAAGAATTTGTTTTAACTCCATCCAGGTAAACATAAAAGATGTAAAGTCTCCATCTTGTCTTATGGCTGAATAATATTCCATGGTGTACATATGCTATTATAAGTGTTATATGTTAATCCATTCACGGGTTGATGGGCATTTGGGTTGCTTCCATGACTTGGCAATTATGAATTGAGTTGCAATAAACATTCTAGTGTAAATGTCTTTGTGGTAAGATGATTTTTGTTCTTCTGGGTAGATACCTAGTAATGAAACTAAGGGATCAAATTTAAGGTTGAAAAAAAAGTTTTTTGTTCTTCAAGAATTCTCCATACTTCTTTCCATAAAGGTTGTATTTGTTTGCACCCACCAGCAGTGTAGAAGTGTTCCCTTCTCTCCATATCCATTCCAGCACCTGCAGATTGTGGAATTTGTGATGTGGGCTAATCTTATTGGATTTAGGTGATATCTCAGAGTAGTTTTGATTTATATTTCTCTGATGATTAAAGACGATGAGCATTTTTTCATGTTTTTTGGCCATTCAACTGTCATTTTCAGAGAAGTTTCTGTTCAAGTCTCTTGCCCACTTATAAATAGGGTTTGCTCTTTTATTATTGATTAATTTGAGTTTTATATAAATTCTAGTTATCAGGCTTTTATCAGATTCGTAACATGCAAAAATCTTCTTCCAATACAGAGGCTGTCTGTTTGCTTTGGTTGTGGTACTCTTAGTTGTGCAGAAACTTTTTAGCTTGAAAAAATCTCAGTTATTTATTTTTAGAGTTGCTGCCATTGCCAGGGAGGTCTTTTCCCAGGCCAATATTTTCTAGAACTTTTATTGTTTTGTGTCTTAAATTTCAATCTTTATCCAGTAAAAATTAATTTTTGTTGATGGTGAGAGGAGGGGGTCTAGTTTCACTCTTCTGCTTGTGACTGACCAGCTCTCCCAGCACCATTTCTTAAATAGAGATTCTTTTTCCCAGCGCACGTTTTTGTTACGCTTGTCGATATCGAATGATGATATGTGGCTGGGTTCATCTCTAGATTCTCTACTCTATTTTCATGCCAGTACTATGCTGTTTTAATCACTTTAGACTTGTATTTTTACCTGAAATCTGGCAACCTGATTTCTCCAGATTTGTTTTTATTTCTACAAATTGTATTGATTATTTGGAGGTTTTTTTCTGGTTCCATATTAAATAAAATACTATTTTTTCAAATAATTCAAACTATGACCTTGGTGCTTTGATGGGGTTACATTATATCTGCAGATTGCTTTGGGTAGAATGGACATTTTAACAATGTTGACTCTTTCTAATCATGAGCATGGTATAGTCTTCCATTTGTTAACATCTTCTGCTATTCCTTTTCTCAAGGTTGCGTAGTTCTCTTTATAGAGATCTTTCACATATTTGTTAGATATATTTCCAGGTATTTCATCTTCCTTGGAGCTACTGTAAAAGGTATACAGTCTTGGGTTTTATTCCCAGCTTGACTGTTATTGGCATATACAAAGGCTAATGATTTGCGGGTATTGATTGTGCATGCTGAGATGCTGCTATATTCATTGATCACTTCCAAGAGCTCTGTAGTTGAGTTCCTGGGGTTTAAAGGTATAAGATCATGTTTTCTGCAAAGAGCAAGAGTTTGACTTCCTCATCACAGTATTTTTCTATCCATTATACACTCAATAGACATATAGATTGTGAATAAAGCTGCAATGCACTTTTATATATATATATATTTTCTGCATATTTGTATTTGTTTCTTCTGGATATAGGTTTATGAAGGAGTGAAGTTTCTAGGGCATAGAATATGCTTATAGTCACCATTAGGAGATAATATCAAAGATTTTTCCAAAGTGATCATATCAATTTACACCTTCACCAGCAGTGTATAAAAAATCGAATTGTGCTGTATTCTTGCTAATTCTTACCAAGCATTAGTCTTTTAAACTGTATCATTCTTTTAAAATTGTAGGCATTCTGTTGGGTATATAGTTATAGCTCTTTGTGGTTTCAATTTTAATTTCTGTAATGATTAATGAAATAGAACATACAGCATCTTTCTTCACATGGATTTGGTATTTGTAAATCCTCTTTTCTGAAGTGACTGAATTTCTTGCCCATCTCATTCCTTGGTTATCTTTCTTTTTCTTACTAATTAGCAGGACACAACCTTTTGTTGGTTATATTTGTTGCAAGTATCTTCTTTCATTCTTAGAATTTTTTTTTCACCTTCATGGTGTTTTTTGATGAGCAGAGTTTCCTTAATTTTTTATTTTTTTTTATTTTTACATATACATGTGTTAATTAGGTTTCCACTTTTTGCCGTCACAGAATTTAAAAGGCTTAAAATTTAATAACAATAACAATGTTTAAGATAAGGGCTAGAAACAAAAACCACGTAAAGAACGAATGAAAATAAATACATTCAGAAAAGAAAACAGATGATTACTGCATCAAAATATTAAGCAATATTAATAATAATAATGACAAGAAAGTTACATTCACATTGTTAAATAATAGTATGTCTATTATAGAATGCTTTGACTCTGAGGCTCAGTATGAAGTCATCAGTTAACTTATTTTTTATCCAAAGTCTCAAAAAATAGACAACTAGTATCATATAAATAAAAGTAAAAGAGAGTTTCAAAAAAAAAATCATGCCAAATCTTATAGACAATAGAAAAAGAAGAAATATTTCAAAATCATTCTACTTGATCTGGATACACCTGATATTGAAATTTGAGAAAATACATTATTATAAAGGGAAATTACAAGCATATTTCGCTTATAAATGAGGATGCAATATCCTAATAACATATTGACAAGTTGAATTAAAAATTAATTTTTAAGTAATATACTTTGGTCAAACTTGAATCCAAGTTATGTGAAAGTTATTCACTATTTTCTTTCCTTTTTTTTTTCTTTCCCTCACCCCCTCCCTCCGTCTCTCTCTGTCTGCTCTCTCCTTTCCCCATACCCCACTGTGTCATTGTCATTAATTGTCCTCAAATCAAAGTTGACTACATAGGATTCATGCTTCTCCATTCCTGTGATGTTTCACTAAGAATAATGTGTTCCACCTCCATCCAAGTTAGTACAAACGCTGCAAAGTCTCCATTGTTTTTGATGGCTGAGTAGTAGTCCATGGTATACGTATCCTATAGTTTACCAATCCATTCCTGGGTTGAAGGACGTTTAGGCTGTTTCCACATTTTAGCAATTGTAAATTGGGTTGCGAGAAACAGTCTAGGACAAGTGTCTCTATAAGAAAAGTTTTTTTTTTTCCTTCTGGATAGATACCTAGTAATGGGATTGTAGGATCAAATGGGAGGCCTAGGTTGAGTTCTTTGAGCTTTCTCCATACTTCCTTCCGAAAAAGTTGTATTAGTTTGCAGTCCCACCAGCAGTGTAAAAGTGTTCCTTTTTCCCCACATCCAAGCCAGCATCTGCAATTTTGAGATTTTATGATATAGGCCATCCTTGCTGAAGTTAGATGGTATCTCAGGGTGGTTTTAATTTGCATTTCTCTAATACTTAGGGATGATGAGCATTTTTTCAAGTGTTTACTGGCCATTCATCTGTTGTCTTTAGAGAAGATTCTATTCATCTCTCTTCCCCATTGATGTATGTTGTAGGTGACTGTTGGTTTTTTTCTTGTAGATTAATTGAAGTTCTGTATAGATCCTGGTTATTAAACTTTTGTCAGATTCAAAATGCACAAATATCCTTTCCCATTGGGTACGTTGTCTATTTGCTTTGGTTGTTGTCTCCTCGGCAGTACAGAAGCTTTTCAGTTTAATTAAGTCCCATTTGTTTATTGTTGCAGTTGTTGCTATTGCCATGGTAGTCTTCCTCATAAAGTCTTTCCCAGGCCAATATCTTCCAGTGTTTTTCCAATTCTTTCTTTGAGGATTTTTAACATCTCATGCCTTAAATTTAAGTTCTTCATCCATCCTGAGTCAATTTTTGTGAATGGAGAAAGGTGCGCAGCCAGTTTCAGTTTTTTACGTATGAATATCCAATTCTCCCAGC
>CAUYON010029515.1:0-24452 GCA_963573935.1 Arctocebus calabarensis | reverse complement strand
GCCAGCCCCATGTACCGAAGGCGGCTGGTTCAAACCCAGCCTCGGCCGAAATGCAAAACAGAAAAATAGCCAGGCATTGTGCCAGGCGCCTGTAGTCCCAGCTACTCGGGAGGCTGAGGCAAGAGAATCGCCTAAGCCCAGCAGATGGAGGTTGCTATGAGCTGTGTGATACAATGGCACTCTACAGGGGTGATAAAGTGAGACTCTGTCTTTACAAAAAAAAAAAACAAAAACCAACAACAACAAAAAACTTACTGATAGCAAAAGTTACAGCAAAAAATTGCACATTCTGAGAGCAAAGATACTCATGACCAACATGAGTAGGCAGCCACTTTAGAGTTTGATCTTGGGTTCTCAGGGCCCCTCGGGTCCCACCACGGCCTCCCCGGGGAAGTCTCTGCAGCAACCTGGGAAGCCTGTAGCAGGGAGCAAGTCAGGCAGGAAAAATCATGCCTGTTTTTTCCTAAAGATGCATAAGAGTGAAAAACTACCGAGACATGAAATGCACAGTTTTACTCTGGTAGTGATTACAAAGCATCAGTAACTCATTTTATTGAATTCATCTAAACTTGAATTCAAACACATTATTTCAGGAATTACACAACTTTCCTTTAGTTTATAAACCATCCCCTTGGAAATTATTGCTTGGAAATAATTACTTGAAATAATGAAATTAGATCTCAGACCCAGGCACACTCTTGGTCATACCCAATAGATTCCAAGCCTCTGAGAATTTATTTGCCATCTGCTTGTCTTGATAAGAAGACTATGTGAAAGCTACTGTAGGGAACAGTTTCTGTCTATGTTTCAATTCAAGCTTTCATTGAGAGTAGGCTCAAATAATTGATATTTATGTTCAAAAATCTCCGAGGGTTATCACATAAAATTCAGGACACCCAGTTAAATGTGAATTTTAGATAAACAAGGAATGACTTTTTAGTGTTGTAGGACCCAAATATTGCATGAGGCATATATGTACACTACAAACAGATCTGTTCTTTATCTTAAATTCTAATTTAATTGACGTCTTGTGTTATTTGCTGTGTTATATGGATACCGTAAAATACCAATGCTCACAACTGGATTTTACGAATCTAGAACTGTTGTGAGGAAGTGTTTCCCCCAAAGTACTATTACTAAGACCTACCTACCCAAGAGTTCTCCTGGAAGAACCGGACTGAACCGAAATGTTCACCTACTATTCATAACCATCTTTCCTTTTTAAAAGATTCCACTAGGAATAAAACACTGAATTGGAATATTTTGGATTCTTATTTTGTTTCTGTACTTACTGCCAGGATTTATTTGGCCCCTCTCCAATCTGAGATACCTGAGGAAACAGATTTTATCAAGGGAAGAATTCACAGCACCAGCAACAGCAAACATGATTATTTATTCAGATACGCTGCAGTACCTCTAAAGCCAATGTGAATCTGTTAACAGGAAGATACTGTCATTCCAGTCATACGCTCAGTAACACACACAGAGTCGTAGAACTGGGAATTCTGATTTTTCAGGATACTTTTTTTTTCCTTAGGTACACAGTGTAGGCCTTAGGGGAAAATGCCCAAGAGTTCACCAATCACTTTCAATAATCGGCGCCAATATCCAGGCTGTCCCTGCTCTTTGCCACTAGTATATGGGAAGGCAGGTGCCTTTTTCCTGAATGATGATGAGTGAAGTTTATTTATCTGTCTTTTACATACTCATTCATATTCCTGTTCTGTCTTTCAGTTTGGAGAAATTTGTGTCCCTCTCTTTAACACTCACCCTCCCCAAAACCAAAGCTTTCACCTCTCTTCCCCTATCAACACCTGCTGTCAGAGGAGCACCCCAAATCCCCTGCATTCAGAGGTGTGAGTACTTGATAAAGGAGCAAGTGGCAACTTATTTTCAAACTTTTCCCAACAGGTCTAACAAAAAAAGGAAACTCTACTTCCAAGAAAGGTATTCATTAGCAGCTTGGGAGGGGCAGAGGGGGGGCAAGTCGTAGGGAGAAAGAGTCTTCCGAGGATTCAGTAAACATCATTCAGGGGCTCTGTATTCTCTCTCCATGAGATGACTGGTTCAAACCAAGCATCTTCAGTAAAAATGTGTTCAGTATAAACAGAGGTGCAGCTGATTATGTTTTTGACCTATTCTCCTGCTATTTAATTGGCTGGATCACTCACAGGCTGATGAGCCTACGACCAGGTAGACACAGTATGTTGTCACCTGATGGCATTGACAGGCTCTCAGGAATGGTGACTGTAAGTGAAACCACATATAACTGAACCATTTTTTTCTCATCAATGACAATAATGAAATGACATCAAGACAGATGGTATTATTTGAGGACCAGATGTACATCTGCTCACTTAAAGTCTCAGTTTCCATGAACCTATGGGCAACGTCAAGGTTGTCAATATCTGCACCCACCTGCTGGAGACTTGAGGGGACTCTGGACCGTCAACATCCCTGCATGCTCCTGAGCTGCGTACAAAGACTCTAGAGTCATAGAGCTGGAAGAAAACTTAATTTACAAAGAGAAAACCGAGATTCAGAAATAATAAGTGACCTGTCCAATTACTACTAGTGACTGAAATAAAAATAAAACATAGGTTTCCATATTGTCTTTTTTAGCTTTCATTTAAAGATTAACCTACTTTTGTTCATTTAAAGATTAACTTACTTTTGTTCATTTAAAGATTAACCTACTTTTGTATACCTAAACATTTATCAAAAAGCATAGCTAGCTTTGAAAGAAAAAAAGTCAAACAACTCCCCAAAGCACGACTACCTACAAGGTGATTTTTAAAACAGTACGAAAATGTAAAACAAAAATATTTTTCGAAGAAATAAAACAGAATCCTTTAGGCTAATATTTTAGGCTGGTCAGATATGCAGCTGATCTTTAACCAGTGCATTTAATTACAGATAATTTTATAATTAAAACTTATCTTTACTCTGAATAAAGAATGGCCAAACTTTGCTAATATAAATTAGGGCCCAGGCAATGGGATTTGTGTTTAAAGAAATGTCCAGATTTGTCATTAATTAAGTTGAAATTATTATGGGTTGCTTTTCCCCATTTATTTATTTATTTATTTTTTGCTGTTTTTTTGGCTGGGGCTGGGTTTTGAACCTGCCACCTCTGCCATATGGGGCTGGTGCCCTACCCCTTTGAGCCACAGGTGCTGCCCCGTTTCCCCTTTTTATTTAGTAATGATTAAGAATGGCATGTTACTCAGAGCTAAGGAGCAGAGAGCAGGTATGCTGTCTTATGAGTAGTTAGCAACAGGGGGAGCTGGAACCTGTGAGCCTAATTAGAGAATTTTGTAAAGCACTTTGAAGATGAAAAGGACTATAAAATCCCAAAGATATTGATATTGTCAGTCTTGCTGTTAGTTCTGCTACTGACTTGCTGTGTGGTCTTGAGAGAGAAGTGGCGGGGGGGATGGGGGGGAGGAGAGAGAGAGAGAGAGAGATGGAGAGACACAGAGAGAGAGAAAGCGAGAGAGAACAATTGCTAATTTTGAACATAATTAAGGATAGATATATTTTGCCTCAATTTACCTGTTTCTTTAAATTTTAAATATCAATCTAACTAACAAACAAGATAGAACAATTTTTGCATCCTAAATAATGTATGATAGTAGGGGTTTTTTTATCTTTATTTTTTACATAGTCTGGAAAATTCCAACTCCATTTCACTTAAAACATTTTTTCCTTAATGTAGATAGGCCATAATTTGTAACCATAAAATGCTCCCTGAGCTGGCCCTTAAAGTATGTTCCAAAAGAATTACAAGATTACTTATTAAAAACACAGGTATCAGAGGTATTATTCTAATACAGGTGTTCCAAGCAGCTAAGTTTGAGAAATAACATTCCAGAGACAGCTGCTAAATTAAAATGCTGAAAGTGAACATGTGGCTCCGACTATTACACAGAAGCGCAGAGGGCAGGTGTTCTTCAGTGTTCTTCTGCTTGCAGGGCATTTGAGGTTTCAACGTTCGGACACTAGCTTTGTGCTCATTAGCTGCCAGTTTCTAGTCAAATGGTTTTAAAATGGTAATTGTTCAGAAAAAGAACAATTTTTCCCTTTAAAATTCCCCAAACATTAAAAAACATGAAATTCATTAAAACTTTATAGACATTGTTCTTGATACTTTTCTAATGACCCTGAGTTAGCAGATCTGATGTCCACACGGACAGAGAAAGGTCTTCTTCAGATTCTAACTCCCTTTCATAGATGACTTCATGCTTTTCATAGAGGAAACTAATCTGGAGTTTTCCACTGGAGTAAATGTTTGAAACATCATATCCTGGTGATGCTGGGTCGGTGGCATCAATGTAAAAAGGCTGTGACTCCTCAGCAAATTACAACAGATGTGTAATACATTTACCCTTAAGGACTGAAAACTGGCTTCGGAACTACAAGCACAGCTCCACATTTCAGAGACTGCAGACTCTTCAGTTTCTAGGGCCCCAGACATGGCAATCGACAGGCGTGGAGTTCACAAGCTGCACAGGAAGCAATTTCGCTTTCATACCTGGTGTTCTCGTGCACCCCGACAAGAGGAATCCAAGTGCACAAGTTGTAATCTTTCCAAGAGCAGTAGGTTGGTATCAAAGACTCTTCAGTGGAGCAGGGAATTGTGGCAGGACTTCAAGGAGCGGGATTGCAATTAACTCTTAAGTATAGGTTGAGGGAAGGCCTTGCATGGTTGCTGCAGGCTTTGCCTGGCTTCAGAGATGAATCACTCTAAAGCACAGAGCATGCAGAGATGATAACCTGCTGGGCTGCAGAAAGTGTGCGCAGGGAGAAGAGGTACGGAGAGGATGGGAACGTGTATGTTGTAATGCGTTTTGAAATATGTCTTACAAAATATTTTATACGATGTGATCAACCAAGGCATTTTAGGATCAAAGCCCTGTCTTTCTTGTGTGAATAAGCATGTTGAGTGTGAGGAGTGTGAAGACTGTGTGTGAGAGACAGAGAGAGAAATAGAGAGAGGCAGAGGAATGATTTGGTGGCAAAAGTGGAGTTGTAAGTTAGAAGAGAAATTAAGTTAAAGAAAATATTGTTTAATAGGAAATGCATTTCCTCATCTCTCAGCTTTTTGGGGACAGGGGACAATAACAACAACAGGAAAAGAAAAACTCAAACACCCAGTGTTTATTCTTCCATGAAGATTCCAATTTGATAAAGAGAGCTTTCCTAAACTCATGGCAGGAACTGAACCGATTTCAGAAAGCCAACTGGATTGCATTCAATCAACTCAAATTACTTTCTTACCTAGTGACTGATTAGAAAAGCAACTCGGAAAAAAGAAAAAAGAGAAGCAACTCAGTGGCCATGAATGACAGTGTGCATCACTTTCTCTCACCGCTTGCCATTTGCCTCCAGGATGACGTTACCCAGTTTGCTGAACTTTTCTCCAGTGGTCTTGTCTTCTGGTGTTTGGCCAGAGTGCAAGGTAATTAGAGGTAATGGCTTCATTTGGAGGTGTTTTATCCTTATGCCAGGGATATAGCACCAGTCGGTGGGTTTTGATCATTTTCTGGGTCTAGGCTTCTGTTTCTGGCCTTAGCTGGAAATCCCAGGAATAGTCATTCTGTGTTTGAGTATACAAGGGGGTCCATCTGTACATTTGCACATGTAGCTCAGAGAAAATCACTAATGTTGTCATTTACTAACACATCTAGGCAAGTGAAAATACAAATAAATCCAATATAGAAGAAAAAATAGGAAATGATAACAAAAAGTTATTTCGTTGGGGTATAACCATGTTTATATAGCTTTTTCCCTGAGAGCACCTCCACATCTAGAACTCAACAAGAAACCTCATTCTTACTGGCTTGAGATGCCCAGAAGATAGAATTCAGGAAATCCATAATATTTGGAAATGAAGAGACAATTCTTAAATAGAAGGGAAAAACAGAGGACAGGAGCTTCAAAATATTAAGCAAATCTTTGGCTGGCACTCTGGGAATATTAGGAAACCTTGGAAAGTGACAATTACAATACTGAAGAAACTGAGTCAAGATTTCAGCTACTGTCCACCACCCAGGGGACTGAGTCAGGAGTTTGAGTGCTGCCAAGTTAGAGTGGCTTTGTAAACACCTCGGAAAGTCACCAAAATTCCAAAAGGATTATTCTTTAAGGAATAAAGTCTTGGTCTTAGGATTAAGTGATTCATTTTAGAATAGAACTAAACCAAATACAGAGTTGCATAAACAAAGTTAAAACCATCCTTTCACAAATACATAGTTAGTGATCAGCCAAAAATTTAATTGGCTGCTAGATTAAAAAATTAGTACTCTTCTGAGGAATTTGTAGTTTTCACAATTCAGAATTTTTAAAGAGTATCATCTACAATTTCAAGTATAAAATGAAAATTATTAGACATGTGAAGGAATAGGAAAAAACATGATCCATATTAAAGAGAAACAGTAGCTAATAAAAATAGACTTTAAGGTTTGATCGACCTCTGTGGCTCAATGGGCTAAGGTGCCAGCCACATACACCTGAGCTGGCGGGTTTGAATCCAGCCCAGGCCCACCAAACAACAATGACGGCTACAACCAAAAAATGGCCGGGCATTGTGGTGGGTGCCTGTAGTCCCAGCTACTTGGGAGGCAGAGGCAGGAGACGCACTTGAGCCCAGGAATTGGAGGTTGCTGTGAGCTGTGATGCCACGGCACTCTCTCCAGGGTGACAGCTTGAGGCTCTGTCTCAAAAAAGAAGAAAAAAAAAAAAGAAATAGACTTTAAGCAGACCAAGATGTTGGGGTTAACAGATAAAACACATTCAAGGAATTAAAGAAAAAAAAATCATAATAAGTGAACAGATGGGGATCATAACTAAAGATACAAAGCCTATACATAAAAGAATGAATGAAAAAATCTAAAAGTGAAAAGTACAAAATTTGAAATGATAAATTTATTAGATGTATTTAACAGCTTTAGGAGACTGATGCAATCTTCCATTCACCCCCCAATATATTCCTTGCACAATTGCTTCCAAGGTCAAGACCCTAGAACCAAGTAAGGAAATCTGGCCTAGGACCCCAAGGTCTTTCTATCATTCAAATCTTTAGTTTTTTAACAGCTAACCAACCTGACTTTTATTCATTGAATCTAAATGGTTTCATGCAATTGTCCTCACCACATAACATTTCTGAAGGGTTGCACGCCATATGAAATTGTATATTAAATAATATCTTTGAAAAAACTTTCTTGACTTTCCAATAGTATTTAAGAAATGTGGTTGAATAGAAGAACATTAACAGAACAGCTATGGCACAAAGTCACATGGAACATGACCGTTGCAATTGTCATTGTACATTCAAATTTTTGCTAATTTTTAAAATCATCATTTACAAGGAAATTTAAGAATACTATTATATTTAGTAGTTCAATGTATTCAAAATTCAAAATAGAGTGTAAAACCAACCAATGTGATAGGACTATGGGTTTTTGTTCTTTTGTTTTGGTTCAAAATGCTGAATTTTTTTTTAGGTAATGTAGGGGTACAAATAACCAGGTTACAATATTTGAATTTGTTGGGTCAAGTCCCCTTGTAGTTGTATCCCTCACCTGAAAGATAGTATTGTGTTTTGATGGGACAAATAAAAGTTCAATATAAGCTGAAATCTAAGAATCTGAGAGTTTACTCATTTGAGCCAAAGATTTATAATCAGAAAAAATTGACATGGGGGAATGGAAAAGCATTTTACAAGCATTTTTACCATATGAAATAAAGAAAATTTCTGTTTTTAAGTGTTTTTCTTTTATACTTTTAAATAGTGGTAATGCCTTATTTCTTTTTCAAGGATATACAAACAGAAGTGCGATTATTAAGAAGCAGGATACCTTTCAGATTTAAAAATGTTATGCAATTTTCTACTTGCAGATACTGGTAACAGAACAAAATAAAAATTAAAGAAAACGGTTTGATGCCTTAAATAATAGCACTGATGTAATCTGGGCCTTGAGATTAAAAATCATGATGATCCGTTTTCAGTATTTGAACTAAAAATGAAAGTGCAAAGAATGATTGGAGAAGATGTAAAACTAGTAGAAATTAATGTCTTCATTGCATCTGAAAGTAGGAGAATTAATAACGTATGGCCAGGTAGTTAGACAACTCCAATTCTAATTCTAGTTCTGTTAATAAGTAACTGCATGACCCTAGGCAAGAACCTTACCCTTTTTGTGATTTCTTCTTCTCTTTTATGAAAAAAACCAAGTAGATTCAGCAGATTATGTCAAACTCCTTTCAATGTTCTGTGGCTCTAAATTTTCACAAAGATAGTAATTTTCTAATGGCTTCTGGGGAAGAGTTAATGCACTCTGATTTATATGAGTATGTGGTCAAGGAGTTCTCTAGTCACCAAAGAAATGAGAATGCATTGGGTTCATTTTCCTCCTGTGTCACTTGCTGCCTCAACAGTCACAAAGCTTTTCATGGAGTGGAATGCTTCATGTCCTTGACTTGTCCAGACTCAGGCTGACCTCAGTGCTGAGTGCTCTGATAATCATCCTTCCGGTTTACACCTATGTTCCCTGTGTCTCTGTGGAAAAACCTTCAGTTACAAGCACAGGTGAAACTGACCCTTGGTAGTTTTACATGACATAATTTTGAAAGGGGAGTTACAAGGAATGGTTTGTGAAGTAACAGACACTGAATAAAAGAAAAATCACAGGTTGTAATTTTAGCCGGGTTTTTTGGGGCAGTTTTTGGCCAGGCTGGATTTGAACCCACTACCTCTGGCATATGGGGCCAGCGCCCAACTCCTTTGAGCCACAGGTGCTGCCTCTAATTTTAGCCATTTTGTGACCTACAGTTCTATTGGTTTATCTTTAAAATTAGAGTCTTAAGTCAACCCATCTTTAAATCCCCTCAGGTCTAACACTATGGCAGCTGTGTTCCATTTCAATTTAAGTTGTCAGTTTGGCAATAATATCTGTACTTACAGGTAAAATTAAAAACCTAATCCAAATATCAAGCATTTTTGTGAACACCAAATAGAAGCACTCTATCATAAAGGTGACAAAAATAGGATGACATTAGGAAGGGCTTCGCATGGTTTAGTCTAGGTATAAATTTAACAAGCAAAGTTGAGCTCCATGTAAATTTTATGCTCTAACCAATTTCAACTGAGATATTAATATTAAGATGTCATGGGAAAATCTGATTAATTCTTTGTTTTTTAAAATGATTTTTGGCATATCCAAGAAATTTTGTTTCAAAGTGTTTACATTATAACAAAATAACTGGATTAGTCTGGGAAACCAGAAAACTCACTGAGTATGGTATATTTATGCTTAAATTACATTAGTAACAACATTGGTAGTATTAAAACAACCTTTTGCACATTATCACGTTTTGGGTGGGCTCGTATTTTCATGGGGTACTGTATAAAAAGGCAGTTAATTATGAGTTTACATTTGAATAATTTTGCAATATCTTCTTTGTTAACTACTGGTTATGAAGTGCCATCTCGAATAAGCTGTTTAAGTTTCATAGGAATAGATACAGAGACAGAAACCCTATTTACCTTAAATACATTGGGGTGGGATCTCTAGGCTGAATAATTAGATTCTTGTAATTAAATCCGTTTTGAGTTGTCGTTGGTCCTGGTATTTTAACTCCAAACCTTTTGCCTACCTAATGTAATTTTTTTTTTTTTTTTTTTGTAGAGACAGAGTCTCACTTTATCGCCCTGGGTAGAGTGCCATGGCATCACACTGCTCACAGCAACCTCCAGCTCTTGGGCCTAAGCAATTCTCTTGCCTCAGCCTCCCGAGTAGCTGGGACTACAGGTGCCCGCCACAGCGCCCTGCTATTTTTTTGTTTTGCAGTTCGGCCGAGGCTGGGCTTGAACCCGCCACCTTCGGTATATGGGGCCGGCGCCCTGCTCGCTGAGCCACAGGAGCCGCCCCTTAATGTAATTTTGGATCAAAATGCTGAATTGCCTACCTAACGTTGGAGTGACTTACTTAGAGGCAATGCAGGAATCAGTTGCACTGTTGCAAAATTAGGTTGTGAATCTTCATTCATGGAAAATCATTATGCAAGTTGAGAAAATGTAATTTGCAGGTGAACAATCATTTCTTGTTGGGTGGATGTGTCTGGGGAAGTGACACTGGGACTTTCCATTTTATTTCCCTGGCTTTTCCCAACATGTTATTTTTATGCACTATGCAGAGAGCTTGCCCTTCTCAAACCCATCAATCTACTTTGAATTAGGAAAAAAAAATATTTTGGCTAAATATTAGGATGATAGAAGTAGTAAATACATTTGGTTAGAAATTTGTCTCATAGAATGCTAGAGATACCTTTACTCTAATGCTTGAAATGGTATATCCTCACCAAAATATAGACAGTGGACATGATGTTTATTGATTAGTTCATTACCTCCATGACAACAAGTATGCTGTTTGAAAGCGAGTTAGATTTCAATTCCTAGGATGAAGCAGTCTAGGAGCCCAGACTTGTTTACTGTCTGGCTGAAAACAATTAAATAGGCTGTGAAAATATATTAAAAGCATGTTCCAAGTTCCTCAATAATTTGGTGAAAGGGTGCGGGTAACATTCCATTCCAAAGGTGAACGCCAATGAGGACTTGCCCTCATAAACTTAAACTTAAATTTTTATGATTGTGTTGGGCTTGAAGGATATCAGACAAAGCCCAGGGAACCTCAGTGGAAAACATTAAAAACCCACTCCCATGATTGACACTCAGAGTATTTGCTGTCAGTTTAATGAACCAAAAATCAACTCATCCTTCCTCCCACCAATGGGTCTAAAACAAAAGGCGAGTGTATCAAGACTTGGCTAGGAAAAAGAAAACCCACCTTAGAAATTAATTACTACAAAGTATCCCTCATAGAGGTTTGCAACACAAATCTATACTAATTATTTGTCAAAAAAAAAAAAAACTTATACCCCCCCAAACCTAAGATAAAACCAAAAGCCCACCTTAGATAGTCCTAATCTTATACCCTCTCAGGCTCCTTGCAGCTATAGCAAAACCTCTCTGCAGAAACTCATAAAGAATTGTCCAGGAAAATTCCAAAAACATGAGCTCTCAAGCAAAAATTATGAAAGACTCAGACACAACACCAAGACACTATGAATACAAGGGAATAGTGATGCCACTTAGTGGAGGTGTAAGTCGTGCGTTAGACAAGGTCTTAGAAGGCTTCTAAGAAGTAGGGTCATCTTTAGAAGATCACGCAGACCTCTCTTTTGGGTAAGCCTCTCACGTGCAGAGGAAAAGTTTATTGTATACTTTAAGACACTCAGAGCTCACCTCTATTTCTAAGATGTTACATAGGTCACCACAATTGCATGGGACAGGAGTCAGTATTATTATGAACACTTTCATCTTGTTCAATGGCTCAATATCACTCATGTCAGGAAGACTTCAGGACAAAAACCTCCTGCTTTCCAATTAGAATTTCTTATTAATACTGAAACTTTCATGTTCTAGGATAGTGTCTTTTTGTTTGTCTCCTGCCCTCCCTCTTCCCATTCCTTCCCTCCCATTTTCACCTTCCTTTCCATCAAGTTTTGTTTTAACGGATATAATATGTAAAAATATCAAAATATTAAAGAAAAGTGGGAGTGTCCAAAGACTCTTCTGATCCGCTCCCCATAAATGATTTTCCTCGGTGCCTTTGGCATGTAGGGCTCTGTGGTACCTACACGAGAACACCAATGTGGGAGAAGCAATATCTTACAAGAAATAAATACGTACCTAAGATACACTCATATGAGAATTCTCAAGAAATATTGAAAGCGAACAAGAGAAATAGGGCTCTGCTCAATCAGGCAAGTGGAGAACAGATTGAGGTAAGGTTATTTATAATCAAGGACGATCGTGTCAGTGCAGATGCAATGTTCAATATCCTACTATTTAATTTACATAAGCTCTTAAAAAAAAATAATCAGGGTTGATCATGTAGAAAGGCAATGGTGTGTTGTGGGAAGAAAGCTGAGGATCAAAACATCTGGTTAGACGTATGGTAACCTCTGCTCTGTGGACTTCGTCCAATCAAACTGAGACGGGATCCTGTCACTCTCACCCCCGCCTTTGTTGCTTTCCTTTTTGCTGCACCCTTAAATTCTTGCTAAATCAGCAAGATACAGTCAATAGTGGCAGCAGGGAGGGAGACTGCTTAACAGTAGTTTAGGGAAGTTACTAAAGCTTAAGGTAAAATAGATAATTAAAAGGTTAATAATAAATGATAAATGATAGAAAGCATTAGACATTAAGTATGGTATAAGTGTGTAAGAAATCATAATAAACTGTTTTACCGTTTAATGAAATGTTAAAGGCGGCAGAAGAAAAAAAAAAGGGAAGCAGAGGTCGTGGTGCTGAGAAGTCTGAGCTGCAGAAGCTAATCTGTCCTTCCCCAATTCACGCTCCACGACCCCCACCATACTGAGAGGCCCAACCAGACATGGTGGCTAGAAAGATATCCTTATAAAGAATGACTAAAACCAATGTGACTGATGTCTGTGATTATTTTATTGTATATCCTGTAAGCATTTAAACAATACCTGCCTCTGCCATTTTCTGATCACCCAAACTCACCCCAGATTGCATCAGCCCACATTATATAAGCTGAACTCTACCGGTGGTCGGGGCTGCTCTCTATATTGGGGGAACAGCCGGCTGTTCGGCCTTTTCTTTAATAAAGACTTCCTAATTGGCACTATGCTAATTGACTTTGGGTCTTGATATCCCGCGTCTGTCCTATAACAAAACACCTGGCTAAGTTTCCTGGCCTCCAAGTTGAAGCTAAGAGCCATGCCCACCTCAGAAAGAAGTTCAGGGTGTTATATGAGAAGACATATTTGAAAGTCATTTGTAAATCACGGTGTCAAAGAGTATAGAGTAGAATAGACTTTTGCTAATACTCCTTTTATCTACCCTAGAAACTTATAAGAAAGGCAGTGAATAGGTTTCTCTTTTACTTAACTATGTATTAAAAGTTAAGATTCCAAGTTATAATGTCTTTAAAATTTAAGAAATCCTCATTCAACATAGGGCACCCCACTAAAGGCAAATGTATTAATGGAAAGGTACGCTTTTTCACCATGACAGTAGCCCACGTGGAAATCCACCCTCCTTTATTTTTGCCCTGGTGCCCACCTTCTGAACTGTCACATGCATGGAGTTTTTCGTTAGCTGGTGGAAACCAGCAGGGTTCTCTGAAAATGATTTATAAACAAACTGTGGCTGTTTTGAAACTAGGGCAACTGATACCTTGGGCTTCATCTGCTTAGTATTTTAGACCTGGTCCTGATGCTGGTGCTCATGTATTAAAGACTGGCCTTGGGCCTTCTGAATGTCAGTGTATAAGGATGGATGGCCTCGGGTCCTTAACCACAAATGTTAATGCTAAAAAAGATGATTTTTTTTGTAACTAGATATACTGGAATTGAAAACAGCAGGAAGGTATAAACAAGATATGTCTACTTTTTTTTTTTTTTTCCGTTTGAGATTGAGAAGTTTTGAAATGCAAATAAAAAAGATGAAGGGAATGTTACAAGTTGAAATGTTGGGAACTTGCTCTCCTGAGTCTCGGAGTAGAGCTTCATTGGTAAGATGCACCTGATTATTTTTTTTTTAAAATAAAGCTCAAGGTAATTTAAAACCATATAAAAATTCTGTACTGAACATAGCTTCTCAGATAGAAACTTTGATTTTTAAATGGCTTTAGATGAAGTTGTTGAAAGATCATTTCTATTTTTTTAAATATGAAATGAGTGAATATTTCATTAAAGAT
The DNA here is from genome assembly GCA_963573935.1 of Arctocebus calabarensis. Lineage (NCBI taxonomy): Eukaryota > Metazoa > Chordata > Mammalia > Primates > Lorisidae > Arctocebus > Arctocebus calabarensis. Next base: position 10,662 of record CAUYON010029515.1, on the reverse strand, counting down.
TAGTAAATAGAATGATTTTTTTCCTACTGAATTTTAATATTTTTTGTACTGTGGGTCTAAATGTGTGAGAACAGCTAAGCAAATTACAAATTTCCAGATGCAATAGATTTTATACGCAAAACATATTTTTCTTTTTCTCTATACCAAATAGATCCAGTAATACCCACTTTTGTGTTATCCATGTGCTAACAAATTGTTGATGCTTGAGAATTACATTACTTGCAAAAGCAAATACAAAATGTATATTTTCTATTTCCACTTGAATTTTATTGTACTTTAAAAAATAATCTTTTAACATATGAGTATTCAATAAAGGGTTCTTTGATGATGTTCAACTGGCAACTTTTCATTTGAATATTGGGGGAAAAGTTACTTTATGGTATTTTTAAACTGTTTCCCTATCTTGATAAGTTAATTCTGTTACACTTTAAATCGACAAAAATAACATACCCTAAAAGATAAAAACTGAAAACAATATCTGAATTATGTTTCAGTGTAATATTTAAAAATATTAACAATTACCCACTAGTATATAGTACCTGGCTCTTATTATCTTAATCCAAGCTAAAATGAATAAAAAAATAAACAAACAAACAAATAAATAAAGTGGGAATGGCTCCATAAACATGTAAAATTTAAGCTCCTTTTAATTTGCTTTAACCATTTAACTCTGAAGTCATCCAGGAGGCCAAGCAGGAAGTTCCCAGCTAAATGCAGGTTGAATCTTCATTTGAGCAATTTTGAAACTATTTTGTTACCATTCACTGAGGACGAATTATATTGCTTTTACAATGAGTATATATTATCATTGACTTATCACGTACCTCCACTTGTTATAGCATTAACATGAATAATTTCATTTTGATTGTTTTCTGTTACATCATTGACTCATATTCAAATTTCCTTTCCAATAAGTTGCTCACTTGAAAGACAATTTTTCTGCCATGAGATTCAATGTAAGCTGAGTTTGGAAAATTTGGTTCTCCCCTTTTTGGAGGCTGGAATCAGGCATCATTATGACTTTTCCACTCTTTAGAACATTCTTTGTGGGCTAATCTTGTGATACACATTTGTTTTCCTTTAAAGTTGAAATTTGCAAACTGGTTCCTGCATCTCAAATCAATGAATAGATTCACTGCCTCAGAAAGTCTAACTTAGCAATAGTTTCCCTCATTCACATAGTCTCTTTCATTCAACTGGGTGTAGATTCCTTTGCTTTCCAAATATCGGGATACATTTTCAGAGAGTCACGAGTCCATGGTCTCAGTCTGCATAGAAGCTAGTTCTCACATAGTTACTTGGGGCAAGAGTCTAACTTGGAAACGAACTTGATGTCTTACAAGTCATGGAGTGTCAGGGTTGAACGGGTGCTCAGCATCGTCTGATACGAGGGTCATAAACAAAATGCCAGGCTAGGTGGGACTGTGTATGTGAGGTAACTGGCTGTGAGGAAGCACAACACGGGTGCCGGGGCTGAAAGAGAGTCCAGGCTCAGGGAATGTGCTTCAAATTCAGACAGTAAGCCATCTTTGTTGGCTCCTTCAGTCCACCTGTCAGCAAAGGAGAAAAATGACACACCCAAATTCATACTTTCCTTAGCACCCAAATTCAGCCATGTCTTTCTGCTCGTAATGCTCTTTTTGAGGCAGATGGTGAGTTCAGTGTATACTCAGGAATTCCTGTGGCACTGCCAGAGTGCAGGGGGATGATTTAATATTTACAGATAAAAATGAATGAGATAGAATGTACTGAATAGGGCAGTGAAATAGTCCTTAATATCCAGTGAGATTTCTCTCTGGGGCATTAAGACTAAGACTTTGTTTTCTCATTTGCAAATACAGCCACAGATACAGTAAATTGAAAACAATAGACATTTAAACACAAAATATTTCCAAAATGGTTGTGGAGTAAATAAGCCCATTCTCTCATATAACTCAGATGCAATTTACTATAAAAGGTAAAATTTAGGAACTTAAATTAATACATTATTTCCAGCATAAAAATGTCATGCATTTTTAGAAGTTCATGAAGATATATAAACTTAATGCATTAAAATACCTTTCATTTTTCATTTATTTTGAGGAAGATAGCTTTTGCCTTTGTGGCCATCAGCTCCTACCTAGACCAAGCCTCAAGGAATTATATAAAATCTGAGGGGTTAGAAAATAGCACCTGTATGTATTTGGTAATATGAAATTCTCTCTCAATGTATATATTCACGTGAGTCACTTAGCTGGAGTGCTGCTTTGCTTTAAAAACAAAAATCTCTCATATTCTCAATATAGGAAAATAAAATACCTAAAGCAAATGTCTCAACTGTTAAATTGCTACCGAGGTTAAAAAGAAAAAAACGAGAAAAAAAAAAAAAACCTGTGATCACCTGGCAAGAACCTCCATAGAATGCTCACTTTGATGAAAGTTTATGGACCTGAAAGGCTACCTTCCTTAGCTCAGTTTGGTCTTAAGCAAATCTCCGGGAATAAGAAAAGAGATGAGATTTTATTGTAACTGATCCAAGGCTCTGATGAGTCATGAAACACGATCTTTCAAATCTGGTTATGTAGTATAAAAGAGAGACGATCAAACAGCAGATTTAGCGTGTCCTTCAGCAGGCAGGGCACTGTCTGGTCTCCAGAAGGCCCTCAGAGAAACGGCACTCAGGAAAGTGGCAAACTCAGCTCACCCTGCTCATACCACTATCTCGCATGTTCTTGTGTAATTGTATCAAGATCAAAAATCAACAATAAAATCAACCCATTGCAGTAAAGGAAGCACTGTAGTGTAAGATTGCTTCATAAGGACCTACAAATGGAACAGAACTCAACCATGTATACAGCAGAGTCCTGAACAGAGGAGGGATCTCTTCAGAAAGAGGAAGAACCTCGCTGGGAGGAGTTCTAAGCTAGAAAACAACAACAACAACAACAACAAACAAAAAAAAAACCCAGAAACAACTGAGTGTTGACATGTCCACACAATGGTTATGATGTGAATGTGACCAACCAGCTGACAAGGTCACCGCTCCAGACATTTCAAGCCTATTCAATCAGGAGGATTTTTCTCCCCAGTGTACTGAGGCTTGGACAAGCTTTGTGGGTGTTTCTTCTTAATCCTAAAACCTTTGAACCAAGCTCTGTGTGAGTAGGAGGCAGTGGCTTTACCTTTGAAACAGTATGTAAGTTTAAAGCACCCAGCATAGTGCCTGGCTTCCAGCAATAATATTGATGCTAGTATTTCCAACTGCCATTTTTTTAAACAGTCCAGATGGGGAAAAGGAGAAGCACAGACAGAGCTTATTATAGTTAAGGTCAAACTTCTGAAAATGACCCTTTTTTTTTTCTTTTTCAGCTCCTTTTCAGTAAAAAAAAATTTAAAAGACAACACTGTCCTATTCTATTAAATTACCTCGCATATATAAGGTAATCGCTTACATTCATAGTTCTAAAACTTCTTACATTAATTTTACAAACTAGTGTAGTCTCCCAGCTTCAAAGTTGAAGTCCATTTCAATAAACTGAAATGAAATTATGTTGTCGCAAAGTCCAAGATCGCACTCGGTATTCTACTTAACTGTAGTTTGCTACCGATTCTCACATTGCTAATGGAATTGAGAAATGTGATGTAAACTAATAAACACATTTGCAATTGTCAACATTGTTTAAACCTATCAGTAAACTACACTGACCTGGTAGTAGATATGTCAAAAAGAGGAAACAAAACACAACATATATAATATAATTACTTCAAATATCAGTGTTGATATACATGAGCAAAATTACTTAGGTAGTTGCAATTTTCTGTTTCAGATCTGGGTAATATTTGGTTTGGTATTTCACATATTTCTGAACTGAATCACATTTTCGGTGATGTTTCCAAAAACCAAACCCCTTTACAGATTTTTTTTTTTTTTTTTTTTTTTTTTAGACAATCTCAGTATGTCATCCTTGGTAGAGTGCCATGGCGTCACAGCTCACAGCATCTTCCACTCTTGGGCTTAAGCTATTCTCTTGCTTCAGCCTCCCAAGTAGCTGGGACTACAGGTGCCCACCACAATGCCCAGCTATTTTTTTGTTGTAGTTGTCATTGTTGTTTGGCAGGCCCAGGCTGGGTTTGAACCCGCCAGCTCCGGTGTATGTGGGTGGTAGCCTACCTGCTGAGCTACAGGTGCCAAGCTGAAAGGCATTTTTTTACTTAAAAAAAATTAACATGTATTTGAGAAAAAAATTATCTTTATTTTATTATGGCTTGATCCAAATATATGTTCAGAGTTAAGTCCAAGACTGGTAAAATAATTTGTTTGTTTTTTACAAAAAATAGAAATAAATTTTCTGGAAATCGAAAGTTGGATTTTGCAAAATAACAAATTTATCACATAAAAAGGGAAAAGAATTATAAAAAATTATAAAAAAAAGGGAAAAGATTTGGTTTAACTTCAGAAACTGTGAGGTATGTGTTCTACTCATCTTTCTTAAACCAAGTGCGCTAAATAAGTACGCATATATTTTGGCCCTGAATATCTGACAGTTGTGTCTGTAAATAAAGGCATTTTAAAAGTACAGTATTTACAAAGTTGTTCCTTTTTCGCTTATCTGTCGGGAATCAAATGTAATGTTCTTCTTGCTCCACTGGATAGCATCCAAAGCAACAAAGCCGCAGAAAAGAATTAGAATTTCCCTTCCTTTGCTGGTTGAGATAACAGTGACCTCATCAACTCTAGCGGGAGATCCTGAGACTTCCACAACCAGCTGTTTCCAAAGGGGGAAAAAAATAATTTGATATCACTGCATAGTCTTTTTTTTTTTCTTTACTTATTTCACATTTGTACTTTTACATAATTGAAGATCTGAAAAGGTCCATGGAATCCAGCCATCATTAGTACGTCTATTTCACAAGACAGTGTAAGTTGCAGGATAACATCCTGGTTGATACTTGTGCATAAAAACCGGGTTCGCCTTTTCCCGTTTTTGTACTGCAGCATAAACGGGCCACTGACAAGTGGGTCTTCTTTTATCTATGAAATATTCTGGGTCAGTCTCACACTGGATGAATGGAAAAGGAATAGAGAAAAACACACAATGCAAATATACAAGAGACACACAGAAGGTGAGGGGGCAGCAGAGAAGGGCACCACAGGTATTTCCATAACACAGACGAGGTCTTTCTCCACCCATCTTGCACACTAGTCGCTTAGTAGAAATTCCTTTCAAAATATTAATTTAATATCTAAGAGTGGAAAAATTTAGATATTACTTGATTATGGAATTTGTCTCATTTTTAAGTGATGAGGAAAACTAAGAATTAAATTCTGTTCTGCTGAGTTCATAGTTCATGATTCCGACAGTGGAGTTTGAACACTTTCAGGATCTGATTTATTTAGGACCCCACTGTTGAAGCTGTGGGGACTGCAACTTGATTTTTTGCACAACCTCTACCTTACTCAGCGTATAGGAAAAGTAACTAAATAAAATGTTCAAATGAAATTTCACTTCTCTATTAAGTAAGTGAAGAGTTGATTCCAACATTTTGAAAACAGAAAAATGTTTCCACACCTTCAGCTGTCCTCAAAACGTCAGTCACTCTAACCAACTGGAGTAGTCTTTTTCCCAGTTATTTGGGCCTAGAAAAACCTCCCAGGCCCACTTATGCTTTGGCAAGCGCCATGCAGCTGGATCCTCATGCTCTACCTAACTCCGCATAGAAGAGATTTCTGAAAACTTCTTTCTCTCTTTGTGCAAATGAATTTTTATTTGTGAGATGATGTGCTTTATGCAATAAAGCAAACAGCTCAGAAATGATAAAAGGCATCCTCAATGCCTTAGAGGCTCATCGGAGCCATCTGACAGTGCTTAAAATTGAAATCATGGGTGAAAAAGTGGAGAAAGACAACTTCTGAATAATTCTGGATCCCTCCCTGTAAAAAGTCATATGAATTTGACTCTCAGAGGGTCTCAAATACAGGGAAACCGCTGTGTTAATGCTCCCCGGGCCACAGAGGAGTTGACATTTCTGTGTTCTCTGGACAGTGTGATGAAGTGTGCAACTTAGGGAAAGTAACTTCTGTTTATTTTTGTGTGTGGCATCATTTAGAAAGTGGAGCAGAGATAAGAGCTCCTGTTTGAAAATCACTTTGGAAACTCATATATACGTAGGAAGCAGAATTGCATTAGTAGGATGTAGGTTTTGGTAAATGTACTGTAAACTATTGTAAATAAGTGATCCTATGAAGATACATAAATAAATCTACTTCCATAGGGAACTTCTATACATATTCACTAAAATGCAATCCCCTATCATGTTACCTTCCCAGTGGGCAGCTTTTCTTTTAACTCTGGAACTTGTTTAAATCCGTTGACCTTTGTTTTTGGAAAAACCTCTCATCTATTTACATATCTTGGATATGAAAACATCACAAACGTAAAAGTCAATTTTTTATACTGTCTACAAAGTAATAATTACAATTTATAAATCAGAAATAAAGGAAACCAAAAGATGTTGCTACTTGCGGTTCTGATTTTATTTTCCTAAGAAAGTTGTTTACATTTACTGGTTTTATTTTATAATTTCTTTCTAAAAATTTTCACAATTCAACAAAGTAAATAAACTGCTATTAATAGATAGTTGCGTATGTTTAAAGTAATTCTTCATACTTAAATGGTGAGCATATAAAAGAAAACTATTTTGTATTAACTCTCTTCTGAATGCATGGCTTATATCCTTTTCATTAAATACAAATTAAAATATCATATGATATATATTTTACATATACTAATGTTTTGGAAAAATAAGTGAGTGCAGATTTAAATTCTTCAAATGATAGTTGTCAAGGATCTCCACCTTAAAACTACAGAATTATTCCTATCTTCCTTTTTGTTTATTTTTGTCTATCTTTCTTAGATTGAATTGCATTATCCTTACTCTTTGCTAGAAGTATTGAAGAAGATGTTTATATTCCTTGATTAAAACTTATTACCTTGCATTTCATGAATAACATAAATTCGGATATTTATGTCTTTGGAGATTTGATTTCTTTTTTTCCTACAATGAGGTCATATCTTTAAAGGGAAAACATCTGTGAAGCCAGTTTCAGGTAAGATTTCTAATTTTTCTCTAAGCTGACATTTCCCAATGGGCACTAATAATCTATCATTTTCCATGGGAACATATCATTTTTTGTTTTTCATTTTTTTAATGAACTTTTCCAAAGCAAAAACCTATCCTCCAAAACTAACCACAGCTATGATTTATTTACTGGGTATTTACTAAGTGTAGGTAGACTCTTTTGCCAAATCTTTGCACACAATCTACCAGGTAGACTCTTTTGCCAAATCTTTGCACACAATCTACCAGGCTTTACCAGGTATGATATTCATTTTAGTGAAGAGGAAAAACAAAGCCATACAGAATTTAAATAATGTGTTCAAGGTTTTGCAGCCAATATGTAAGAAAAACATCTTACAATGTTTTTGTAAACCCTATAATATAATGTTAAAGCAGAATTCCATATACAATGACATTCGAGGTGTCCCACATAGCAGTTCTAGAAGACAGCAGTGTCCAGTCTTTTTGCCTCCCCAGGGACTGGATGAGGCAGAATTAAACAGGAGGCAGGGCTGAGGCAGGGATACGAGTGACGGGAGCGGCTGTAAACACAGATGGAGTTGTGCCCGCTTGCCCACTGCTCACCTCCGGCTGTGCACCTGGTCTCTAACCTGTGGCAGACAGGGGGTTGGGAACCTGTGGCTATCAGGGATCAGTCTAACTGCTTTAAGCAGTCAAAGCAATACTTTTAAAATAAATAATTTGATGTGTATGGAACAGCTAAAGGTAGAACAATGGATAGTCCTTCACAAGGAAGAAAAATTGAATAATTAATCTCACTGGGGTGAACACTCTATTTTAATGAAAATGAAGAATTTTTCTTCCAGGTTTGGGTTCCTAGAGATACGTGGTGATTATTTGAATTTCCAAAAATGCGGTTGAAATGAGTAGGTTTGGTGTCTCATGGTGGAGGCATGAGGGTCGTCAGCCCTTTGAGCGAGTGTCATGTGCTGTCTGTACCAATATACTCAAGTTCCCTTGAGTTCCCAAATGTTTCCAAAAAGGCTCGCGATAAACTCTGATTCATGAATTTGAGAATGTTTCTTACAGGTATTACATACCACTAAAAATAAGTGGCTAAATGATGTGAAAATCTCCGCAAGGAACATGTGTGCAGAGCGACTCATTCTATCTAGTCTCTTCACTTCATTTATTTCCCTGAAACCTGCCCTGCATACTGTTTCCAGCCAAAATCGCTAATCAACTTATATGTCTTTGTTTTAAATTCTTTATTTGTGCCTAATTCATTTCAGCGTAAAGCTTAGACTTCAAGATGTCTTTAATAGTCTCATCTCAGCCAATCTTTCATCATATGTCCACACAGTCTAGACTAGCCCTACCCTTTGACCTGTTGTTTCGAATGCCAGGTTCTCCGAGCTGTCTATTGCTTAGAATAAACTTCTCTACCATTGTGACTCTCTCCAGATCTATTTCAAGGATCACCAACTTTTGGAACTTATTTGACAAAGTTAAGAATCCTCTTCAGAGTATTTTCCCCAAGCTTCCTTAATATTTGGGTTATATTTTAAAAATAAATGTATCACCAATATTATGATTACAGTTTTGCTTCTCTATCCTTAAAATATATAGATATTCTTGAGAATAGGGGCTCTGTTCTAGTATTCACTAAATGATGGAAAATATATTCAATTCCATGACTTTTCAAATATTGTATATATAACATAAATATTTACTACTCGCAAGAATGAGATTCCATTGAATTTAATGCATTCTTTAAAGCAATTCTGATAGTTTTTTGCCTATCTTGCAGACTTTTAATATGTAATAGCACTTAGTAAATATTTAATGACTGTGTAATACATGTTTCCACATGAATAAACACAAAAGCAAAATTATTTGTCATTTGTTCTCTTTAAAATATTTTTAACATTAGAAAAAAAGCCTGAACAGAGTATGAATAAGGAAGTCTATATGATTTTATGTCATATTAACAAATAGCAAACATACATAGCAGGAAAAATATTATCCATCCTGACATTTGCTTATAGCCACTTATTCTCTTCCCCCTTTATGGAATAATTCAAGTTTAAATAGTTTAAATTAAAGACACATTCCACTCACTTAGTAGGTGTCTACCCATGTAAAGCATTGCTTCAGAATCTGCTGCCTATGACCCTCACATAAAATTTTACTATGAAATTGAAGGGCGTTTTGTGGCCCAATATGGCGCCTTTCAATAGATGCCATATTGGGGGGGATACCTCAAACATTTCAGGGGCTAAAGTCCAATCTATTAATTTCCTCAGCATGACAGCAGCCAACAGGTTTTCAAGGGCTTCCTTAGTATACAGTCTGGACCCACATCTCTAAGTCTATAATTTCATCAGCAGGCAGTACCTTTTTGCAAACCTCACTGCTGGTCTGATAAGGCCGCTGAATCTGTTGCTGTGGATAAACTCTTTATATTAAAGTCTTCAACCTTCGACAGTTTTCAATTCCAAGCACAACCTGACAATTTTATTTTCTGTGTGCTTCTCATTTACCCAGAGTAATATGCTGTCCTTTCCTGCGGCCTATCAGGTTACCTCAGTTCATGATGGTGAGAAAAGTTTCCGAGGTTCATTTTCCAGAACACCAGCTGCTTCACACTGGCCGCATCGCGACTCTTCTCTCCCCAAACTGATAACGCAAGCACCTTCCCGTTCTCATGCAAGGCAGTTAGGAGAACCTTGGACGGATGGCTAACTTGCGGTGGAACTTTCTCTCTCGTCTGATAGATTTCCAAAATCGCTGCCCTGGCAGGCTTTTCTAGGACTTTGAGTTCAGAAGGATGAAAACAACAGCAGAGAGAAACAGCCCAAACATTTGTTATTCAGAGTTTTTGATAAAAAAGAGATCAAGAAGAGAGATTCACAGTTTGGTTAAAAAGCATGGATGTTTTTTGTGTTAGCTGCATTTTTTGTTGTTGTTTTTGTTTTTCAGAGTAGAAGCGTGGCCAAACTGTATTTGCAAAGAACAGTGTCCAGTTAATCAATGGTTTTCAGTGCATTTGTACAAGCAGGCTCTGCCAGAAACCATGGCGTCCTTCCAGCCAGTCCGAATGGGCCCATTCACTCTTACAGGAGAGTGTGGGAAGGTGGGTCCCAACATTAAGTGTGAGAAGAACTGAGATGCAGTGGTTAAGTTTTGAGATCAAACTCTGGAATCTGACTCAGCTCCCAGAGCACCTCTGGAGCAATCAAGCATCCAACTCCATCGGATACATCACAGATCTAGTCTGGGTACCATTATAAAGGAGGTGGGCGTGGGGAGAAGACTTGCATACAGTTACTCCACTTACGCACAAGTGTTTCTACAGAATAAGGCAGTGAAGTGCCGCTGGACCATGTAGACCAGTTCATTTGCCTTATTTTTTTTAAATAATTTTATTAAATCATAATTGTGTACATTGGTGCAATCATAGGCAGAATGTGCTTCATATACAATCAGAAATATTTTGATCATACTGTTAGAGATAGCCTTCATGGCATTTTCTTGATCACTATATAAAGACATTGATACTCTACATTTAATAAGTTTCACCAGTACCCTGCTAAGATGCAC